>VYXD01012919.1:240096-260754 GCA_013397195.1 Hylia prasina
AACGGTTACACATGATTCAGTAGCAGTAGTGGTAGTATTACACAGTTTGTGCCATTCTATGTTTCATTGCATCACTAGGGCAGAAGTTATGGATTCAGTACATAAGCTTTACATTGCTGTGTTAATACACATCCAGCGTCTCTCCAGAAGGAAAGGGGCTATCCAAAAGGACAGGTCTTAGCCGCTGTACGGGTCGCAGTAATCAGTCCGCGAAGACTGGATGACAACCGAAACTTCCAGAGCTGCCTGTGAAATAGTTGGAATTAGCTCTTTTGCTGCCCCTAAAGGCAGAGTGTTCTGGCAACTCGGTGCTTTCTGTTTCTGACTGAAGAACTGCCAGGAGTGCTTGTAAGGACCGCGGTGCAGCCCTGCTGCCGCTGTCAGTCCGCTGCCTTGCAGGCCGATGGCATGCCTTACCCCGGAAAGGGCAAAGCATCCTGTGGGATTGCTCCCCGCGCCAGTTTCAGGGCAAGGCTGGAGGCTGAGAACTTTTATTTAAGCTTTCTGGCTGGTGGAGGAGAAAGGGGGTAACACCCGCTCAGCCCTCATTGAGGGACTGGATGTGACTTTGCACGCAATCCTCAATAAAGCACAAGGAATCCAAAATCTGGGTTCCAGTATGCTGTAAGTGCTTCATGCTATGAAAATAGTTCTCTAAAGTGATCCAAGTCTGTTGCAGACTTCTCACAAATTTTACATTTCAGTTGTTAAAGGATGGGTATCCTGCAAAGCTCATGCTCTAATCACAGCGTTGCAAAGTTGTTTTTGGAGGTGGGCCTTACAGAATTTAGCTGCAAACTCCCACCTCAGAACTGGTATTCATGTTCTAACCCCCTCCCAAAACTCCTGGTAGTACTGGCTAGTACTTTACAGGTTTTATATCTACAGCAAGTAGTAGTACAATCTTAGATGAGATAAACTTTGAACAGCTCCTTTCTTTTTGCACAGAGACCATTTGGACTGATTCTAACATTGAGTAATTTTGCATTTTGGTGCAGCTGCTTCTGTCTTCTGACTTCTCAAATTTCTGCCTCCTTTTAAGGGTTTTAGTTCCACTCTGATCTTGAGTTGGGCAGCTCCTGCTGTAGGCAGATGGGTTTTATTACCTCTGATGAAAATCGTTCTTGCTCACATGTTATATCTTGCACCCAGTCACATTTCTTAAGTACCTAGTTGCTAGTTCTCACCTGTGTAATTCTGAATACAGAAGAATTCAGGTTAACTTTTGTTACCACTAATGACTTTTGCATAGGTCCTCTGAATAACATCCTCTGTTGTATTCTCAACCCAATTCATACTAGGTATGAGGTACATAATGCTTTTGGCAACAGCCAGTGGACTACTTTTGGCAAGCTGCCTTGAGCCTGGCATCTGCGTCATACCAGCATTAACTTAGGTGCTCAGCATCTTTCTACATGTGCTGCTGATTACACAGTCTTACAACAGCTTTATCTAAGCACCAGTTCTTTCCCAATGGGCTGTGTAGGGCTGCAGTTTAATGAATTAATTTCCAGACCCCTAAACTTACTGCTCCTAAATTTCCTCACACATTTTTTGTTTCTTTTTTAAGCAAAAGAAGACAGCCCTCAAACCATTTTACCAGAGAGGTCTGCTTTTTGAGCATTCATTCTTGTCTCACTATTTCCACTGCTGCTTAAAAGGGAAAATCATTTCACTTCTGGTCTCTGCAGTGGTGAAGACAGTTTTGCCAAGTCTCCTACTGCTTAAATGAATGGTTACTGGAGAGACACAGATGGCTACAGGTATTGTTCAAACTGCCTTGTTGTTTTGTCACTAGCTGTAACCACTGGAGAGTTACCTTTTTGCCTTCCATAGTTATTAGTTGCATAATCGATTTGCATTTTTCATGTTCCATTGGCTGCATGCTGAAAGCCAGTCTAGGACATGGGAGCCAAGAGCTCCCGGTCCTGGCACAGCCTCCTCACCTTCAGTTGTTTGCACTTGAAGAGCATTTCATCTCACCCTCAAACATACAACAGATGACTTTGTTGGAAAAATAGACATTCAGTGTGCTATTGGCATATGTAAAAATGTAAGACATAATAAATAGTACTTCCATTGTGTTTGCCAGGGGCAAAGCCTCAGGCTGGAACATTGCATCCAGCTATGTGTGGTACATTTCAGGAGGGCTGTAGAGACGAGCTAGGAAAATAAGGCTAGGAATACAAAACACAGTCTGTAAGGAAAAATTGAAAGAAATAGTCTTAAAAAAAGATTAGGATAACGTAATCTTCAAGACGGAAAGTTCTCTATAAAGAGGAACTTAATTATCTGTTCACCACTTATATTAGACATAGGACACACTTTCTAATGGTGTGGACAGTGCTAGATGAGACTGACTGTGGAGTTTGCAGTACCTTCATCGTCACAGTCTTTTAAAAACTGTTAAGCAGCTGTTTTTGAGACATAATTACAATCTGGATTACCCAGCCCAAGCACTGGGATGGACTGTCAAGGATCTTTCCAGACCTTTTTTTCTGTAATTATTCAATGACATTTCTTCCTCCAGCTGTTAGCATATGTCATGTACAATGACAAGACAACTGAAGTTTCTAACTTAGTAACAGAATCTACTCTGCAGAGGTCAAGGAGAAAGGAAAGTGAAATCAAGAGTAAATGTTATTTTGTAGTCTTTTTTTAATAAATATTTTTACAATCTGATTTGGGCTCTGGCATTGACAGGAGTCAAAGGTCTTTACTGTGTCATTGTTTTGTGGATATAAAAGGGTCATGTTATTTGTTTTTGATGGGTAAAGGGTGAAGGAACAGAGGGCAGTTCCAGGCTTTGAGGGTGAAGGAACTTAGGACAGTTACAGCCTTTGAGTGGACGAGAGTCACACAGCATAAGGTCCCAGCACGGCAGTTCTAGTAAATGTAAACTTGTAAGCCAAACAAAATTTTCTGAAAGTGTTGCAATCTTGCAGCAGGTCCTGGGAAATTGATTTGTCTCCTTTTCTGAGACTCCATACAGAGATAATAACTCCTATGTATATCACAGTGTTTGGCTTGATGTTATTTGAATTAGCAAATGAAAAGCTACTGAAGTTGTTCAGATAGAAAGGCACTATAGGAAGCTTTTCACTACTACAAAATACTTTCCAACCTCAACAAGTGATCCCCCAGATCCTTGCTAAATAAAGATCAGTCACAGTTGCTTCATAGAGGCTTTTGTCCATCATTGCACTGCTTTAAACAAGTAGCAACTGGGAGAAACAATGCCAGTTTAAATGCTGGTAGATGCAACACAAAGAAAAGCAAACATTTTTCTATGTTCTACTGAAAACCAGACAGAATATGTTGTAAGATACAGCCTAACCTTTCTCACAAGGGAGATGATTAAACATTGCATGAATGACAGAGAGGTTGACATGGCACCAAATAACATCTCACATATGGTATGTTTTCTGCCACTTCCAGTACACCCCTTGCTGGCAGGACTCAATATCCAGGGATAGTAGGGAGCATCTGTTGGGGGAAACCTGTATTTGTGGACGCATCTGCTGGGGGAAATACATATTTGCACTAGAATATCCTGTGAAAGCAGAGTTGCAGTTGAAATAGTTCTACAGTAAAAGAAACGTGACTCAAGACAATGGTCAGGGAGATGTGCCAGCAGGTGACCCCAAGCCACGTCCTTTACAGTGCAGGATTTAGGTGGATCAGAACACAGAACTGCCTGTGTAAGAAAATTTCAGGCTTTTGGTGCTATTACTTCCTAATGGAGCCTCACTATTCTCTTTCCTGATTCTCAAGTTTTGATGGTTTTCCTTTAGTATTCACAGAATGCCTTGCACTAAATCATTACACAAATAATACAGCTTGTCTTCTGGTTACCTCAGTCTGGCTTTGAGTAACCTAGCTTTCACTATCAGCATCTTGAATACCATTTCCTTCCTTTTAAATTTAAAAATGTACTTTATACGATTTTGTCAAATGAAGCATTTAAATAACTTCTCTTTTTTTCAATAAAAAGTTCTGAAAAGGCAGGCTGCTTCCTGAAGAGGTATTCTCTTGCTTTGCAGGCCTGCTGATCCACAGGATAACACCACCAGAACTAACACAATGTTTGGCTGAGATGAGCTGATTGCTGTTAACCTTGAGCAAGACAGGTTATTCTGCACAGCAGGGAAAAACAGCTGTAGGATTTTGTCCTTGTGGTAGTTTTCTGTCACAAAAGCCACATCCTGAACAAGTCACTCAGGACCTTTAATGTGCAGTGGGATTCCTTGCTGATGCTGCACAGCAGCAGTCATGGGTAGGAACTCAAACCTCCATTGCTCCTAGTAACAAAGCCTGGCAGAGTGGGAAAACAATTGTCTTCCAGAACTGAAGAAGCACAGACTACAGTGATAGACATCCTGGATTTCCATGGAACATGGCAGCTGACATGCTCGTGTCTTTCTGTTTCCCACAGTTATCCTTCCCTACACTTGGTTCAGTGGATGCCAGCTTTTGGATATGCTCATGCCTTAGGAGGCAGCACCAGGGAGCAGAGCGATGTGCCTCACACCTGTAAAACAGGTCTTTGCTTTGCAATCAGCACTGATGTAGCAGCTCACTGCCAAAAAGGCAGATGCTCCCTTACCTTTCAATATCCCTCTTCCAGACATAATTCTGACCCTTTGCTCAGGCTGGTGATTGCTCTCATTTGACTCATGAGTGGGTTCAACTCACTAATTACAGAATGCACCCAGCAAACCCAGGCTTCTGTCAGCTGAAGCAGCTGAACTGCCTTCACACTGGCAGCAGCACCAGTGTAACAGAAGAAGCAGCAGTGAATGACTTCAAGTGGGTTCATCCTGTTGGAAGCATTGAAATATTAGACTGTCTCCACATTTCACAGGACTTAGCCTCAAGTAGCTGGCAGAGCAAAAACTCTTGAGGGGTTGCAGTATGCATCCTGCCTTTAACACCCCATCCTATTTCCTCTGGCTTGCAGTAAGAACAGGAGGTGGCATTAATGCCCGGACTTCACACAGTGTAGTAACAACTTTTTCTGACCTTCAAGGCCAGAGAACAGAGGCAAGGCAGAGCCACCTTGCAGCCTGCAGGCTGCCAGCTGACCATGTGTAAAACCTCATTGAAGAACTTTGGAAGGCCTCCTACAACACAAATAAAAATGCAGTCTAATTCATGCCAAAGACAGCTTGGCCTTGTTTCAGCTCTAAGGCCGTGGGGAATCCAGTCCTGCCTAATAAAAGAACCAGCCTACAAACTTCCTTGCTTTTCATTTCAAATGCAAAGCCAGCATGAAGACAGGGACAAGAGAGACAAAAAAGCAATTAAAAGTAACAAAGATGAACAAGAGAAGATACTGCAAATGAACGTTGAGGCAAGAGATATGAGGAGAGCAGGCCTGTATAAATTGTGCAGAAGGTTTTACTGGTGCTAGACTGTCTGAAATGACATGAGGGTTTTTGTAAGTGAAAAGAAAAAGTGATGCTTTGAAAACAGATGGTTTGCCAGTTCAGTGATAGTTGCCATGAGGACTAAGACATCTAGGTAGCTTGTTCCAGTGGAAAGCGCTACAGGTAAAAGGTGCTTCTGACACTTTCAGAATTCTGAGAGAAGAAATGTTCTAAGGAAGGCGCTTGGGGATTGAGTGATTGTCTCCACTTCCTGGAGGAGATGTTGAGGGATCCTGGAAGGTCACAGCACTGTGCAGTCACACCTCAGGATACCCAGCATGGCCATCCTTCCAGGCTGCTTGGAGCACAGCATTTAGCAATAGATTATATACTTCCCCCCGGATGGAGTTAAACTTTGTGCATTTGTAATATCTGTAAATTTTATAGGAAACTATTCCAGCTCTTGTACTTCTTACACATCCTGGATTTTATGTGATTCCAAAAGATCCGCTGTTTTCATTATTTTTGTATCTTAAATGACACTGCCCACCTGAAAGGCTTCTATAATGGAGGTAATTGTATGTGTATGAAAATGAGGTAACTATAGAAGCTACACAGCTTTTGTTCCAAATGTATTTCAGCAATATGTAAATGACAGCACTCTTTTTTTATGTTGATTTTCACTGCAGACTCCATTGTAACACTGAATTTTGGTGATTATAAACAGACTGTTCTTGATTTCTAAAACCTTGAAGTACAAAAGCAGCTCCAGAAATAGGGGAACCCCAGAAAATGGCTTTTGATCAGTAAGTACACAGCATCTGAAAGGAATGGGAGAGGTGAAAGTGTGAGCAATGAAATATACAGTATAGATGACCTTACTCCATACAATCCAGCACAAAGTAGAGATATTTAAATGGTGTGGTTAAAGACTAGGTGGGGAAAAAAACAGTGGTGTACAGACTCCTGCAGCTCCATCTGGTTTATCTGACTAGAGCTCATTCAATTAACTCAGCAAGTCTCTAATCAGCAAAAAAGATCATAGTTTAACCACGGCCCACGTCACCAGTGCAGAAGGAATTAGCTCCCAAACTGAGCTCATCTGACCATGTTAGCACATAGTTATGTGTCTGTCTTTTCCACGTAAAAATTAACACACCTGACTTCACAGGTTTCAAATATCAGATGAGTTGTGTCCTAAAAGCCCTCTAAACTTAGCCAAACACAGGCTTCTGGATACCAGCCCAGAAAGAGTTCTAAGTATTTTCTTAAATTCTGCATTGTGCTGTAATCCCCTAACAATTGTGATAGGAGACAGAGATGCAGCAGCAGTGAGATCTTCAAAACTTTCTTTACATGTTTCAGGAGGACAGCATTAGAAATTACTTCTTGATGTGCTGTCAGAAGTGTGGAATTTCTTGCAGCAGAAATATCAGAATTGGGAATATCAGAATCAAGAATATCAGAGTATTTGATCTTATGATCAAAGCTGTTCTTCCAGTGCTGCAGATGTTTTGTTGTTTTGCATTAGAAACAATGAGCAACATTTTTGCCTTTTCATTAATTAACATTCTTGGTCAAAATCAGTGTACCCAGAAAGCTCAACTGAATAGTTTTTTGGTTTTTTCCTATTAAATCTTCTAAATCCACTGCAAAATACGTCAGTTCTCTGGAAAGAAATGTTCAGGCAGGCCGCAGCATTCTTGCTCCCATCCACACTCTTAACAGTTCCAGCAACCCCAGAGTGTATTTGCAAAGTTTGGAGGTGTTTGCCATGTGCTGACAAGTGGCAATGGCATCAGGCCCTGGAGTTTCTCACTGATACTCAGTTCTTTCTCCTTTATTTTCTCTGTTTTGTTTACTTCAAATGCACTGAAACAAATGGCCATGTAAATGTTAATGAGTTACAGGCTCATTAATCGGGCCTGGGTTTGCCTCCAAGTTTCAGCTGATCTCTCTCAGCCTTGTGAGCAATGTACTATGAAAATCCTTGAAAAGCCGGTTTAGTTTCAGAGGGTGGTGGTGGGAGGCCAATTATTATTTTGTAATGTTCCCAGACCATTACTTTTAGTGTAGTAAAAATGGGGGGAAAGTCTTGAATGAAAATCAAGAGCAAAATATTCTTGCAAGGAGACCGACTGCTCATCCTGAACCAAGGGTCTGATCTTCCAATAGTAGGTGAGATACAATAATGTCCAAATACTCCATGTGCACCAGCACTTAAGGTGCTGCTGCAAAAGATGAAGCAGCTTGAAGCACATGATCCTGTCTAGTCTACATTACACCTAGAGACATCCTGTGACTCTGGCAGTCAGTATTGCACTGTAAATACAGAGATGTGTGTTCCAACAGTGCTCTGAGCTCACAGAGGCTCTGCTCTGCCGATTTGGGTTGACTGTGGCTGTTGGGTTGAGGAGTCAATGGTGCAAGGCACAGTTGTAGTCACTCTGCATTTTTGACTGAGACTGACTGGTTTTATTCGTACTCATAGGTTGGTCTAGCTTGGCTCCAGTATGTCTCAGTTTTAAAATCTACTAGAGCATAGGCTGAAATGTTTTCCATTTCTATCATAGAACACACACACAAATAGAGACTCCACCCCACTCCCAAACTTAATTCATACATGAAGAGGTGCTTGCAAACATGAACCTTAAAAAGTACAGCCAAAAGGGCAGTCAGGAGCTCTGTGGGACAAGTAAAAAGATTATAATAAATCTCTTCTGTCAGAACTGCATCTTAGTTCTCACTGCCTCTGTTTTTAAGCCCAGATTTGAATGTCTGAACTTTTCCCTGAGTAGCACATGACAGAGTCAGTTTGTGCCAAGTTCCAAAATCAGCTCCCAGAGACCTTTCCTGACCCCAGACAGGAGCCAGAGCAGACAGTGTGACCTTACTGTGGGGTCACTCTGTGACCATGTATTAAAAAATAATTATTTTCTTTTTTGCCTTTCACTTCTGCAATTACATAAATGTTTCATTTCCTCTTACTATACACTATTAACATAAGAACTGGTGTTTGAACTAAGTCAAAACAAAGCCCTGATGTCACTTGCCAGAGCAAGGAAAATAAATCATTACATTGAAAATCACAGCTTGCCTTGCAAACTACATGATTAAAAAACATAACAACTACAGCCAGCTCAATATTACTACTGTATCAGACACTAAGCAAAACCAGAACTCATGTATTCAACAGTCTTTAGCTCTCAGATGTCTGCTGGACATTTGTATTAAAAGATTAAAGTACTTTCTCCATGAATTCAATATGCAAGTCTAGATGTGCAGTATATACAGTCTGTAGCTTTCCTAATTTTTACATTAAAATTATTTTTATATAAGCTAACAGTAGTTAACATTGTGTGCATTTTTATATAATTTTTAATCTTTGAGATAGATACATAGATGATAATATATTGTTTAAATGTTGTGGTGATAATACAAGTCTATCTTTCTCCTCTTTGTGCCTTTCTGGTAAATTCATAGATATTCTTAATTACAGTTTTTTAAATAGTAGGTCTTTCACACTAATGATTAAAAAAAAACAAACTTCAGAACTCTGAATATGACTGAAATTGCACTGACCATAAAAAAAGGCTGTAACAGTGTCTGATGCTGTTCACATCTCTGCAACAGAGCTCGAACAAGAGGATGCAATTCTTACAAGCTTTGTAGTTCTCAGTCCTCTTCCTCGAGGCCTTAAAGGGATCTCATCCCATAGACTGCACTTCTGAGCTGCTAGCAATGACTCTTCAGGGTATTTCTGTGTGGTCTGTTACTGCCCACATGTACACATTATGAATCCAGGGACTGAAACCAAAAAATGGAAATCCAAATTGAGTGCCAAGACCAAGACCTGAGCATCATAGGAAGCTCCTGCCTCTGCTGGAAAGCAGAAAAGTTCTTTGATTTCTAATAACATATTTATAGGCTTAGTCCTGAGCACCCTAGAAAGTGGCATGGCTCCAGCAGGGCAGGGACATGGGAGTTCCCCACTGTCAGTCCAAAACTCAGCCCTTTTTCGTGCTTCTCTTTCAAGATTAACATTTTGTAACTTGGGCCAAATGCCACACTGTGAAAACAAGCCTTGTACCTCTCTGTAGACAAAACTTCAGCATCAGCACCATTGAAATATTATTTTCATGGCAAGATCTCAGGTTCTCGTTATCCATCCTGAATATCCATGATCTCCACAGTTTTGTTTCCCTACCTATGGAAATAAGTAATAATTTGTTACAACTGCATTACACTAGAAGAGAAGCTATGACTGAAGAAACACATTTGGTCAATATAACTACCAACCATCATGGCTGTGTTTGAGAATGGAGAATATAATCAGAAATCAAGGAAATTATGTAAAAGGAATTTCCTGGTCCTTAATTTTCAGTGGGCTACAAAAATCGGAAGATTCAGCCTTTATGTTTGCAGTTTTCGTGTGAAGTGCTCAAAAAAAAAAATTACAAATAAAAATCATGCCCTGAGCCTTTGTCTGCCTAGGTCATACTCCAGGTAGTAAAGACACCCACAAATGATCAGGCTGTTCCTCTGAAAAAGCTGATCCTCAGGGAAGCAGCCTGCTTGTAAAACAGGACTGCACGCAGAAACTGAAATGGTGCCTTTTGCCTTCAGCAGCAGCAGACTTGTTCAATAGAACTAATGGAGAAATTGCTATTTTTCTGTCTGTATTTCTTGTGTGAAGCATGTGACTGAGGGCTTTGGATGAAAGCCAAGTCTTTAAATAGCACTGGCCACCAGCAGAAATCCAAAGCATTGGATAGTAAACTCAGATTAACAGAAATAAAGAAAAACTATCCCTATTTTCATGGCATTGCTCTTATGTGTCTGGCTGGAGCTCACCCCTTTGCCTTGCCCCACAGGATTCTGAAGCAGAGCCAATTTCTATCCTGCTGTTTAGGGGCCCAGCACAGCTCTGGACACCACAAGCACATCACACCCTGCACGCTCTTACTCTGTGTCTGCAATATCCACTCTCCCCAAAAGCAGCTTCTCTCTAGGATGTTCAGCACAAACCTGTTCGTGAATAGTGAGAAAATGCACCAAAAAGATGATCAGAAAAATTTGCATATATTTGATGTTCAGCATAGTGCATCTGTTGCATGGTTTCCATATTCATGCTGTTCTCAGAGGAGAATCATTTGCTTTGTGCTATAAAAGCTACGTCCCCAGGCCTCCCTCATTTCTCTGCATGCACTTGCTCCCATATGTAATAATTTTTTCAGTGGGATTTCTTCCTGGTTTCCTATCCCCATGGAGTAGTAATGATTTGTTCTATGAAGCCCTGCAGGAGGTGGATAAACATTACTGGCCTCATTTCATGCATGGAGAATCTGAGACAGGAGGGTTATGCACACTCTGCCATCGCAGAGGGGAGGGGCTGTAAGCGCCAGTTTTGATACACAGGAATTTCTCTGTTTCCTCACAGGTGTGTACTGTGCTCCCACCCACGCTCTTGAGCTTCTCAAAACTGAAGGATGGCATGACCTTTTAGGAAAAACAAGCCCAAACCTAACAGGCACTATGTGTACCATGGCCAGAGTGGTTGTTATTTACAGCAGAAAAATATGTGTGCTCACCTTTGGATGTGCATAAATGTTTTCTACGTCCCGATGCACTTTGCTTGTACACATGTACATGTTTGTGGGTTGAGGTATTCATGTGTGGCAGGATGTCCCAGACAGAAAATTTGCTGTGATTTAATGCCTGATGAGCCACAGCTGGAGGAACACAGGAACATGAGACCACATTGCAGAATGACTTAAAAATGAGACACACAGAGGGGGCCTGTGGCTGTACAAAAAAGTGCAGAGGGTGGATGTGATTTCTTGGCGCTACTGGAACAAGGCAGCCTGACCTCACAGCACCTCTGTGATCCTTCGCTTACTCAGGGATATCCAACACTGCCTTGGCTCGGCATTTGAGCACAGTCATTAAACAGTAAGGAAGCTGGTGGCAGCTAAACCACCTGTCACATGGGAGGAAGGTTTTGCTTGCTCTTTCAAATGTTAAAACCAGGTCAGAACTGTAAGACAGCAGAATCAGATGAGGAGAAATCCTCAGGGCAACAGCTGATGTAATTGGCATAGCTGGGAGCTGGTGAGGCAGAATGGGCCGCAGTCCTCCCTCACCTCAGCATGGCCCCACAGTTTGCCAAGGGTTATTTCAGGACGGAGAAGCAGACAGAGATGATTCCTGAGCCTCCTTATGACTTTCTTTCCCCCTCAGTGTTTCTAAAAATGTCCCCCCCTAAGGCTGGATATGATTGACAAGTTAATAAAGAGCATTTAAGAATAGTGAGATATCTTCTAAACTCCTTCCTGAAAAACATACAAATCTATGCAGAGGAAGGCAACATCTCAGTGTTAAATTTCCTGACCTGAAGCAGTCCATCACTGTAAGTCTTCTTCCTGAGTCAGAAGTGCTTAGTAGCTCTTTCTGCAATTTTTTAAATTGCTTTTGCAATAATCTAAACTTCTGTCATCCAGAGCATCCTCAAGCAATAAGTTTCACAGAGTAACTGTACAGAGAGTATTAAAAGGAGCCTTCTTTTCACCCTGCTGAACTTGTCACCTCATCATTTTCTTGATGTTCCCATATTTCCCCTCTGCTGATAGACAGTGAATAGTTGGTCTCTTTTAATTTCCTCAGCTCTGCTGCTGGCATCACACCCACCACCCCAGATATCTCTTTTTAAAGTTGGTACCAGATTAGTATTTTGCTCTTTCCCTCTCTTCTTGGTACTGGTCCCACTTTTATCATACCTTTTTGACACGGGGAAGCCAGGCTTGCACATGGCACTTGACATTCGGGTATACAACAATTATATACAAAATGTATGTGTGTGTGTGTGTATTTACTCTGTGTGTGTGTATACTGACATATGGCAGGGATGTTTCTGGTTTTATTCTCTATTTATTTCTTAAAATTTCATTAACAGTTTAGTCTTGTGATCTGCACTGAGAGATGCTCTTACGTTTTCACAAAAGTATCTATCATCACTTCAGGCAACCCTGTCTTGATTGTATTCATTACCTAAACTGCTTTTTTCTTTCATGTAAAGCTCTTGAAGAACTACATGAGATGAGCTGGTTTTTCCATTTTTCCTCTCTACCCACAGTATCACGGCTGTGGAGAGAGACTTCCATGTGCTCACTGATCCAGTGAAGAAACCAAACAGTGAGGAACACCTTGGTTCATCCTGTGTGAAAGTACTCACAAATAATATAAATTGAGGGTTTTTTAATAAATACAGAAATTGTGTAGCCAAGTGTCTGTGTAGAATGGGGCACACTGAGCTCCTTACGGATCTCAGCATCAGACAGACCTCTAAATCCACATTAATACAGGTTATGAGCCACCCTATGTGTGCAACACTCATGGGGGAATGGTTGGGCCCAGCCCCCTTTTCAGTAAGCATTTGTTCTGCCGAGGATGATGGAAATCACCATCAGAAAGTCTGAAAAACAAGGTAAGCAAACATCTCCCCAGAGAAGTGCATGTCTAACTAATCCCTCTGATGAAAGAAAACTGGCTGACTGAACTCTCAAGGTCCTTTTATACCCTTATCTTGAGGTGTCTCAGATTATCAGCCATCTCACAGATAGATAAACGGATTGGTCCCTATTTCCTCAGAGCATATTTGTGGATAGAATCTGCAAACACCTTATTCTCTCATCCTTCTCTTAAAATTCCCCTTTTTGAATAGTTCCTACAGTGCTGCCATACCTTTCTGGAACGATAAAGCAATTCAAAATCACTCAGAAGCTGGGACATACCTTCTAAATGTCCAACATATCCTTTGTCACCCAGGTACCTTTTTGATTTTCACAGAAGGGAGAAATGTAGTGGACACAAAATTGTTACGAGAAAATAACAAATATCTATCTTGAGATCTTTGAAAATGACAGCAGCTTGTATTTCCAGCTGACGTGTTACAACCTCAAGTTACTGGATTGCCATTTGAGAAGCTGTTTTTCAAAACTGAATCTTTTAGTCCTGTTGCCTGCTGTTCCCTACAGTATTTTAAAGTGATGCTTTGAGAGACCCAAAGGTTCATCTACCCATTTCTTTATAATGGGTATTGAATCCTGCCATTTTCCTGGAGCATCTGCAGCAAAGTTTGCTTTCTAAATGTCTTACCCGCTGGTAGTGTCAGAATTCTAGGCATAACACCATTAACATGCTGAGTGCTCTGATGATTGTTTCCCTATTGACAAGACTGAGAGCTCACACTGCGTAACAATGACCTAAAAAGCACACAGGGATGAATTGAAACGGCAGAACTTAATTTCAGGCTTCATAAGATTTCTGAAGCAAATGCCGTTTTGAAAAATGGCAGCTGAGTGTGTTGAGCATGGCAGGATTAGCCCCTGTAATGGTTAAGATCTCAACAGACCCCAGCTCATTACGAGTGGATGCTAATTATCTGGAGTAAATGACATCTGTGTGCAGCGTCCAGCTGGCCAGGAGCCCTGAGCGGCTGCATCAGTTACAGGCCCAAGATCGAATTTTACTTGCGCCGGTCCTGGGGCATTTCAGGTGACCTGGGAACGGTACCAACAGCACTGGAAAAAGCTCTGGCCTCCTACCAAGGTGAGCAGAGCCCTGCTTGCCATCCACCGGCTCCTGTCCCGCCATCTAGTGGGGTACTTCCACATGGCACAGGCGTTCAGAAAGCCTTAAAAGTCTGGCACGAAAATAGAGAGCTCGTGGGAGGATGTCTTCTTGGAGTCTTCTCAACAGGGATCGCTAAGTTACCTAAAGATGTCTTCAGGGGCAAGAACTGGGCAGAGACGTTTGCCTTAGAAGCACTGGCTAACTTTGAAGTGGTGCCTGTGGACAGAAACCGTAACCTTGACTCACGCTGCAGTAAAACCAGCTCCATGGATGGAGGGAGCCCTGAGCTGCCCTGCCAGGACCCTCTTCCCCAGGGCTCGCAGCTGTTTGTGCTCAGGCCCCCCCCTCGCTCCCCACCTGTGCTGTGCTGCAGCCACGCTGTGTCCCACCCCATGTCTGGCTCATCCCAGCCCTGGAGTGGCTTTAGACACTGGTCCCACCCAGGACTGAGCCCTTGCTGGAGAGGATGCTTCCCCTGCCTGCAGTTCCAGCTCCCCTTCAGCTCCCCTTCCCTTATGTAGCCGGCCCGGCTGCTCCCTGAGAAGTCAGATTGAGCTCTCTTCACAAAGGGATCTACTCGTGAGCTATCTCTGCTGTGGAGGTTAAATAGGATAAATTCCACTCCCATTCTTTGCAAAACAATTGAACCAACCAGACATGCGCTGATAATTTTTTTTTGTGGATGACTTTATAAAACCTCCACTCTGCTGTAAGAATTGATCTCTCTGCAGAGATACATCCAGGTTTACTGCCCACAGACTAAGGAGAGTCCCAGCAAACACAAGAAATTAAATCCCTGCTCACCTTTGCCTTAGGTTTGGCATGGAAAGAGACCTTTCTGCAGCATACCTCTCATCTGAGTCAAAGGACTGTACCACATTGTATTTAAATAGGACTAAAATAGGGACTCACTAGGATTAAAGCTCTGGGCAGTGCAGAACCTGAATGCTTCTTCTGTGCACATGTGATTTCCATGCAGACCCATCTTGCCATGCAGGGCAACATTCCTCTCTCATAACGTCCCTTTTCCAAACCCTCTTGTTCATTCTGAGTAGGGATTTGAGGATATTATTTTTATCCTAATTGTATAACCACTCTAAACAGATATAAATGACATTACATAGTTCATGTAAGAATCACTTGGTGATGAACACAGTTCAAAACAACCTAGAGGCAGCCTGTCCCTTTGCTGTGGGGCAGAATCAGCCATTATCTGTCAATAATAACACATCTAACATGATTTCTGATCTCCCATGAGCAGGTTTCTAGATTATTCTCAAAAACCTGCTGGGACAGAGAATTAGGTAGACAGCCTATTCTTTGATTCTCTCTCTATTGGCTGTACTGGAAAGCATTTCCAATGGCTAATCTAAATCTTCCTTACAGCAAAACAAACTAACTCATATTCCTTCCACTCATTCCCTCTACTCTTGTGGACCTTTGCTGATCAGTCCATACCTTTTTCAAAGGGCGTTGCTAAATATGGAGTCAGTGCTCCAGGAAATACCAGTACCACCAAACAGAGCTCAGCCCCTCATATCTACAACAGTACAAATTTCTTACACATATTATCACCACTTATCTACTTCAATGTGGTATGGGTTTTTCTCAGAACAGGTGAAATAGACATTAGAATTTTTTTTTCCACTGAAAGGCTGGTTAAGCATTGGAGCAGGCTGCCCAGGGATGTAGTTGAGTGAGTCACCATCCCTGGAAGTATTTAAAAGACAAGTAGATGTGGCACTTAGGGACATGGTTTAGTGGTGGACTTGGCAGTGCTGGGTTAATGATAGGACTAAATGACCTCAGAGGCCTTTTTCAAATTAAATGTTTCTATGACTCTATGATTCTGGTTCAGCTTTGGATCCACCAGTATCCCAGATCTTTTCTGTAGAGCTGCTGCCCAGTTCTCTGTCCTGTGTCTGTGGCTGATCATTTCTGCTCTGCATTCGCGAGCATGACATCAGAGCACCTGTATGGAGCTCATCATCATCTCAGCTTTCCCTGGCATTTGCCAGCAGCAGAAGCCTACAGCAGAGCAGAGGGCCAGAGCCATGGCCCTGGAGCCTTTACCCTCCACACTCTCAATTTCTAGTAATATGTGGCTCAGAGCTTGTTTGAATGTTATGCTGCATCTTTGTGGTCAAAAGACTTTGGTAGGTTTTCCTTTTAGTAAATGTTTGACTGCTCATTGACCTGCTGGCTTTGTCCAAATGCCTTTTAACAATTCAGGCCACTCGTCCAATGTGTCAAGATCACTTTTTAATTCCAGTCTTAATCTCCAATACACTTGTGGTCTTTTCCAACATGTTACTGCCACTTTAAAGAATGCACTCTCTATTCCAGCACATGGAGCACATCAGTGGGACACACTGGCAGCAGACCTGAGGATCAGGTGCAGGCCTTTCCACTGCAGCCCTTTCAGTCACATGGACGTTTATGAGATTAGTAATAAAATTGCAGGTGGGCAGCACCTTGCTTCATAGTTCTTAACTTGGGAATCACAGTCCTGTTTTTCCTAAAAACGCAGCAGTTGCAGTGCTGGCTGACAGCCGTAGGGCAGGGTTTTGGAGAGCTGGCCTGGTGCAAGCAGTGTCACAGATAAAATGGGTTTGTGGCTACGCAGTGACCTCTGTGTCTGTTCGCAGAAGTGCAGCAGCCAGCGAGAGAAAGGGAGCTCTCAGGGTCCCGGCTGCAGCGAGAGGAACTGTAAATACTGAAAAGGTGAGAGCACCTGCATATGTTCTGAGTGCAAAAGGGGTTGTTGCTCAACCGAAGACCTTCCTTGTATTCTAAAAAGTGATCCCTTTGTCTGAGATACCTTCATCTATCTAGTCCAACGTGGTCTATCATTCGCGAATAGATCTGAGCTGATAAGCTACACTAATGATCAAAGTTCAACTCTTTCAAATACTAATCTTGGGATCTGGGATTCTGGCTTAGTACACTGCCAATGTAAATCTAAATTATGATTTTTGGCTCGAGATCCAAAACAGTTGAAGAATTGCCAAGCACTGGAAGACTGGCTATATTTTTAACGTAAACTCACCTGAAAGAATTAAACTGATGGTCTGGCTTTGTAAGATTAATTCCCAATTAATAAGAAGGGGTAACAAATAGTGATCAAATCTTTATTGCCTGGAAATGCCCCGGGGAAAGAACTTGAAGGAAACCAGTTAAAAACTACAGTTTCCATCTGTGCATATTGAAAGAGGGGCTACAAAGTCACAGCTCTTTGTTTCAGTCCTATATTCCAGAGGCATCCTCTCTCCCAAAGCCTTTGTGCTGGGAGATGCATTGAGGAAGGGAGCACTGGGCACTGGGCACAGACTGTCCTGCCAGCCTCTCTGCAGTGCCAGGGCTTGCTCAGTCCTTTACTCTTCATTTTCCCAGTTTCTTTCTACCAGCAGATATATATGTGTGTATATATATACGCACTAAGGATCCTCTCCTCCACATCCAGCAAATGATGTAAAACATCACCACTATTATGTGAGTTTCAGAGCCTTTTACAAATCTTAGAAGAACACACTGGTGCTGTCCCTGATGTCATAGCCCAGCATCACCTCTCCCTCCAGCCTCACGTCTGGCTTTATTTCCACTGACTGCACCCTGCAGGAGACATAGCTGGAGGAAGGATCTCCTCCCTTTTCTTACAGCTCAATGGGAGTTGCCACAATGGGCTGAAAATATACTGTTTATTTAGGGAAAGAATGGTGTAGTATCGCTGTCATCTGGCACTTTTACCCAAGACACAATTAGTTGAGCACGGCCATATCCAGATGCTAATATCTGATGGAAGTAATACTGCAGTAATTCACAACTGTCTGAGCTGTGGCTTTCCACGAGAAAGACTTCTTGAGAGACTCTGCAGACACCTGCCTGGAAAATCCACTGGCTCCTCAGATACTATTAGAACACTCATCTATAAACTCATAGGATTTCCATCAGTCCTTCGGGATTTACACAACACGAAAGGTGAGGTGCACTATCAGGAAAACCTGTCACATCATTTTGGCTGTCAGTCGGCAGCTAAAAAGGTGGAGGAAGGGAGGGAGGGACCACATCTTTAACCTATCACTCTGAAATGTGAGTCCAACTCTGGCTGGATGTGAGAAGTGCTTGAAGAGGCTGCCTGGATAGAAAGCAGGTGAGGAACACTAGGGTTTACTCATGTGTCACTGTTTGCTGAAAAAAAAAAAAAAAAGAAAAAAAAAGCATTTTCGAATCTATTTCACAAAGCATCAGCACATGACATAATTCTCTGTTTATATGGCATCACAGGAAAATTTCAGCACTGCTGCCTCAGTGAAAAACCTATGCCAATTAAAACAATGCCAGCTTCAGCTTGATACTGATTTAACTCCACATCAAACTGGTGCTCACACAGGAGCCTTGACCCATTTAACAGACGCATTTTTAAATGACATCTCACATTTTACACCTGAAACTTTTAATATAGACCTACAGGCAAGGCAAAGCAACCTGAAGGTCCATCTACCTTCCCACCGTGCTAAAGGCATTCTACCCTGACTTCAGCAAGTTGAGTCAACTGATGAATTTGTAAGAGGCTTCCAGACTACTGCAGAAATATCCATTTTTCTAGAACAGTCTCTCAAAAATAAAACCAAATTGAAGCACACCTACTAACTGGATGTTTTTAGCTGCATATTACACTATGTAGAAGGAGCCAAATGTTCCCCTGTCACTCAACACACTGCTAAAGATGTAAGTTGCTCTTTTTCTACCATGGTTTGTAAAAAGAGGGGCTATCGTTTATCAGGCTGCCACTGAGAAAAAAACAAAACAAAACAAAAAAACAAACAGGAAAAGCTTTTGGGCAGAAGCCCCTTCTTCAGGCCTGAAATAGCAGCAGTAGTCTTGAAGGTGAAAACCAGCAGAGAACGACTTATAAATTTAATTAGATTATGTAAGCAGCTGGACCATCTGGAAAAAAAAAAAAAAAGGACACTGATATCTGGAGCAAAGGAAGGAAGAGCAGGGGAGGAGGAGATAAAAAGGAAGCTCCACTGGCACACACAAAGAAAGCAATGAGCAATTTACTGCCTAAGGAAGGTGAGGGACAGGGAATTGTGTCCTGTGCCCTGATGTCTCTGCCAAGTCCAGGATCATTAGCAGCATTAAGCATTTCAGGTCCCATGATATCTTTTGAAGGTATTTTATCAATGTCTCTTAAGAATCAGAATTCAAGTGAGGTCTAGATTTGTTTCAGCTGTGACAGGCTGCTGCAGAGAACTATGTCCGAAGGGGGGAAAAGAGGGCTGGGCATTACTGTCCTTCCATCTTTCATCTCGACCCTGACGACTGGGCTAAATCTCACTTATCCTTGGAAAAAATAAGAAAAATATACCTGCCCCAGCCAGCCCTTTCACAAGTGCATAAGCAGTGTCTCTGAACATACCCAACTCAATTTCCCTGAGGGATTAATAACAGGAAGAGCCCAACAGCTTCCTAATTATTTCTGTTTTGAAAACATCACTTATTTGGAGGAGGTGCAGCACCCAGTAGAGCAAATGTACGTTCATGTATACCCAGTAGGGCGAATGACTCTGTGTCCCTGTGTCACAGCCCTTGAAAAGTCCAGAGCCCCTCAGCAGTGTGTGGGGATCACAGTGAGGAGGCAGCAGCTGGAAGTGGCCAGGACAGCTCACACAGACACACACCTGTCAGGCTGCCCACGGAGGGGACACCCTGGCTGTGGTGGGACATGGGCAGCAGCGCTTCCCCGGGGTGCTTGGGAAAAGCTGGGGGCAGTTCTCCTTGGAAAGTCAGTGTGTGGATTTAGGAGTCTGCCTGTGTTAAATGGGAGGGCTAGTTTGGAAAATGTGGGTGCAAAGATGCTTCCTAATACAAAACAAGGAAACCAGAGTGGATATATATAATTGCCTCTCTGAAAAAAAAATTGAGGAAAAAGAAAGGTTGCATAGATGTGCCCAAAACTTGTACCATCTTGCAACCTGGCAAAAAGAAAGTGAAAATGTGATCACGCCAGCTCAGTGACTAAATGATGAGGAAAGGACCAGTGATCACACATCCCAGACACCTCATAAGAAGTTAGACAAAAAGTGTTACCGAGAGCTTAAAAGATTAGAAGAAAGAGGAAAATTGGTATTGAAACCCATGACATGTAATGTCAGGCAGTGAGGGAGAGGCACCAGCCCTGCTCTGGCACGGGGCAGGACTGGTTTGTCTCCAGAGGTCCCTGCCAGCCCTGACCCCCTCTGACTCGGGAAGGTGAAACCCCGCTCCCCGTTTTGCCCGCTGAACCTGAGCAGTGCCCTGGCAGCCAGGAGGGTCACCTGGGGTGCACAGGCACAGCATGGCCAGCCGGGCAGGGCAGGGGATTGTCCCGCTCTGCTCTGGGCTGGGGCGGCCCCACCTCCAGTGCTGGGGGCAGCTTTGGGCGCCACAACGTAAGAAACACACGGAGCTATTAGAGCGTTCAAAACAGGGCAATGACGATGGCGAAGAGCCTTGACGGGAAGCCGTATGAGGTCACTTGGTGTGTTCCTGCTGGAGGAGACTGCGGGGAGGCCTCGCTGCGGTGACAGCCCCTGGGGCGGGGCGCTGTCGCTGCCGGTGCCGGTGGCCGCTGTGGCGCCGCCCCGGCCCGCGCTGCGGGAGCCCCGCGCTCGCG
>VYXD01012919.1:260771-347651 GCA_013397195.1 Hylia prasina
GGGCCCGGGCGGGGGGGGTGCGGGGCCCGGGGGCGGGAGCGATGGGAGGAAAGTGGTGGGTGCCGGGAGGCGGAGGCTGACGCGCCTCGGTGTGTGTGTTTGTCTGTCCCCCGCAGAGGATGAGATGTTCTCGGACATCTACAAGATCCGGGAGGTGGCGGACGGCCTGTGCCTGGAAGTGGAGGGGAAGGTGAGTGCCCGCCCGCCCCGAAGGAGGGAGGGAGGAAGCGTTGCCGCGGTGACTCACGGCCGGTGGGGAGGGGGGGGGGCGTCCCTGCGAAGGGCGAGCAGGGAGGGAGAGAAGGGGAGACCCACGTCGGCCCAGTGCTGGGTCTGCCGTGGGTGGTGCCTGTGAGAGCCCAGGTCAGCCAGGCTGGAGTGTAATGGAGTTTGGGTTAGGTACTGTGGGGGGAGTCCTGCTTGGGAATCATGGAATCGTAGAATGCTTTGGGTTGGAATGGATCTTGAAGATCCCCTAGTTCCAACCTCCCTGCCATGGGCAAGGACACCTTCCACCAGACCGGGTTGCTCAAAGCCTTATGCAGCCTGGCCCTGATCAATTCCAGAGATGGGGCATCCACAGGTTCTCTGGGCAATCTCTACCAGTGCTTCCCACTTAAAAGGATTTTTTCCTGAGATCTAATCTAAACCTACTGTCTTTCAATTTGAACCCATTCCCCCTTCTCCTGTCACTGGGAAATTAGTGCTCGAGCTGCAGCCAGGTTCCTTGCACTGAACTGTGTCCCTGGAGTTGTGCCCTGCTGTCAGGTCATAGGTGTGTAAGAGCAGTAGTGTTAAGGTTTTTTGCAGAGCCGTTAAGTTTTTTGATGTCTCTAAATCTAGATGGTCACCAGGACAGAGGGTCAAATTGATGACTCTCTAATTGGTGGCAATGCCTCTGCTGAAGGTCCTGAGGGAGATGGAACAGAAGCCACGGTCATAACTGGTGTTGACATAGTAATTAACCACCATCTTCAGGAGACCAGCTTCACAAAAGAATCCTACAAGAAGTACATCAAGGATTACATGAAAGCGTAAGTGTTGGTAGGCTTTTCCTTTCAGTTGGATTGCAGTGGTTTGATGTGCTTGAGATTATAAAAGCAGCATTGGATTTATTCCTAGTTGGTGTTAGTTCTGATACAGGTGTGAAACTGGCTGTGAACTTCAGTCATGTCTTAATGCTTGGCAGAACTGGAGCCCTAAAAATGGGTGCTGGAATATCTGTGTTTGTCTTGGCTGAGGTAGAGGACCTGATCATGTGCTTTGGAGCTTACTTGTAACCTTGTTGTTTTCTTTTGTAATTCTCCATGCCAGACCTTCATATGGAAGGGACTGAGGTGGTAAAGAAAAGCTTCTGAAGCTTTTCTAGCCTGACAATGTAAACAGCTAAAAAATGTGTATGAATGGGTCTTTTTTGCTAGCTCACAGTGTAATTTCTGTTGGTTGGTGTTCAGTGGGGTTAATACTGAAAGTGAAAAAGCTTTGTGACGTGGATGGGTGATACTCTTGCTGCTGTGGAAAGCGCTTGCTGATTTTGGCCTATCACTAGCCTGGTCATAAAATGACCATGGTAGGAGTGGCAGGTAATGTTCTGTGATTTTTCACTGCGAAATTAAGTTAAAATTTGGGGGCTATGACAGGGAATGGGGGAAAGCCAGCAAAATCCAAGACAGGTAGCTACTCTTCCTGGTATGACATCCTGCCAGACAGTGAAGTTATTAAGCTAGAACATGTTTTCAGAGCATTTTTTCTCTGTCCTTCCAGAATCAAAGCCAGACTTGAGGAACACAAGCCAGAGAGAGTAAAGCCTTTCATGACTGGGGCTGCAGAACAAATCAAACACATCCTTGCCAATTTCAAAAACTACCAGGTAAGTTATGTCTTCTTACAGCAGTATTGATAAGCTGTGATTGGTTCACCTGCTGAACAGCTTGTTGAGAATTTTGAGGGCTCCTGTTGTGAGGATGCTAACCTGCCCTTCTCTGAGAGCATTAGGGGGCCTGAGAGTCAGTGAGGAGAAACAGCCAAAGACTCTCATTTCACCTGGTAATGCCTGTAGTCAGCTGCATTTGTTGTTGTGGTGATTCAGGGACTGTGCAGTTGGACTTGGAAGGTGAATCACTTTGGCCCTTGCTGTGTCTTACTCTGTTCATGGCAGCATGGTAAAATTACTGAATCACAGAACGCTTTGGGTGGAAAAGCATCATCCAGTTCCAATCCCCTGCCACATGCAGGGACACCTGCTACTAGACCCAGTTGCTCAGAGCCCCATCCAGCCTGGCCTCAAACACTTTGAGGGATGGAGTATCCACAGCTTCTCTGGTCAGCCTGTGCCAGTGCCTCACCACCACCACTGTAAAGAATTTCTTCCTAATATATAATTTAAATCTATCCTCTTTAGAGTTTTAAAGCCATTCTCTGCTGTCTATTGCAACGTGCCCCTGTCAAAAGTCCCTCTCCAGACTTTGTAGCCCCTTTTGGGTACTGGAAGGTGCTGTAAGGTCTCCCTGGAGCCTCTAGGGGTGAACAGCCCCAAATCTGTCTGTCCTCATAGGAGAGGTGCTCCAGGCCTCTGCCCCTCTTGGTGCCCGNTGTCCCACCTGGGCTTGGTCCAGCAGGTCCATGTCCTTCTTGTTTTGGGATCCCAGCTCCAGAGCTGGATGCAGCACTCCAGGTGAGGTGTCAGCAGAGCAGAGGAACAAAATCACCTCCCTTGACCTGCTGGTCACTTCTCATTTCGTATGTTTGGGTTTCTGGGCTGCAGGCTCACAGTGCTGGGTTACATGGAGTTATTGGTCATCCAACACCACAGGTCTTTCCTGTCAATCCATTCTCAAGCCCAGCCTGTATTTGTGCTTGGGGTTGCCCTGACCCAGGTGTAAGGCATTGCACTTGGCCTGTTGAAGTTCACAAGGTTCCCATGGACCCACCTCTCCAGCCTTTAAAGGTCCCTCTGATGGCATTCTTCTGGTGTCAGCCATGGTGGCACTAAGATGGACAAGCTGTAGAAAAGGAAACCCCTGTGGCTGGTCAGGGAGACTTTTAAACTGAGCTTGGTGATGATCCATTGTTTCTGTATAAAAAGGCATTTGCTCCTGGCATTAGCCAATTAAACGTCTTAGTGACACATTCCTCTCAAGTTCTTTGTAGGGGAGAACATGAATCCAGATGGAATGGTTGCTCTCCTGGATTTCCGTGAAGACGGTGTGACCCCATATATGATTTTCTTTAAGGATGGCTTAGAAATCGAGAAATGTGTAAGTACTGAAGTGGGTGAATGTGCCCAGCTGCATGGTGAGCTCCTTCATCTCTTGTTCTCCTGTATCCTTGTTAAAGTTAAACAGCAGCTGCCAGTTTGAAAACTTGGAATTTTGTGTAAGTACAGCCTGATCGGTGCTTTCATATTGTACAAAGGGCCTGAAACTTTGAGTTCTATTCAGGTGTACTAAAAGGGGATGTACTGTGACTGCAGTGATTCATGGTGACCTAATGGCTAAGAAATGCAGAAGGGATGGCCCTGGTGAGATGTGTGTAATTGGGAATGGGTTTAAACCATTAGATTAAAGAGCGGGTCCTCTGAAATGGAGCACTTCTACTTTGGATCACTTTTCTGGGCGTTAATTGTGAAGTACCTTGCATGGTCATGTTCCATCTTCCTTCACTTAATCTGATGCCCTTATACAAGAACTATTAGTTTAAATATTGCCCTAAATTTGGGAACATAATAATATTTGACCAGGTACTTAACCTTATTCTATTTGGAATCTCCAACTACCTGAGCTCAGGACAGTTCCTGTGGTCTGCTTTAACTACTCTGTATTGGAATGTGGTTGCCACAAGACAGTACTTGGATCCCAACACTTGTGGGTTTTTGGCTTTCTTGGAGACCTGTGGCATTCACTGCAGCATGGGATCACCAGTTGCTTTGCCCAGTCATTGTGGACTTGGGAAGTCTGTATATAGACAGCTAAATTTATCTGTAAAGCCTCTCACAGGCTTTCTGGCATGCAAGGCATGTAAAGATGAGACAGATGCTGGTGTGGAGCAGTAGCCCAATTAAAGGAATTGTCCAGACAGACACAGCAGCTCCCACAGCCTGATGGAGGGGGGATGTCTGTCCTGGAACAGGTGATCACCTGGAAGGTACCTCCTGGGAGCAAAAGTTTCTGTGCATCTTCTCTATGGGGTACACCTTTGGGATGTGTGGTTTGGATAACTCCACCTACTTCAAGGTGGATTAAGAGAACAGTAGCAGGGTGTTCCCATGTGCAGTAAAACCTGCTTCAGCTTCTTGGTGCAGCTGTTGTCAGAGACAGGGGTACATTGTAAGCTCTGGTACTTGTTTAGGATGTGCTCTGACTTGAGAGGAAATGTGAACTTTGGTGTGTCAAGTAGGAAGGGTGTGAATGAGTGCTCCACCTGGCTTGCTCAGCAGCTGGTGGGTGCCAGTTGCTCTGTACAATTGACAAAATGATCAGCATCCTCTGATAGACCATGGGCACTTCTCCTGTTGCTCCCTGGTTTGCACTAAGATGCAAAAATAACTTCCTTGCGCTTTCTGCCTGCCTGACTGTGGCAGCCCAGATTGAATTAGGGAATACAAAAACAAGTTACAGAAAGTTGTTGTTACTATCATGACCTTCTACTAACACTCCCTACTCTTGTTTCAGTAACAAATCAAACAGTATGGTTTTGGATCACTTGTCTTCATAGCTGGCTGCTGTTTCTTCTTCATCGGCACAACACCAGGAATCAGCAATGTCTAACAACTGGACTGATGTCATCTTGAGCTTTATTCACTTATTTTGACCTTGATTTGGAGTGGAGGCATTGTTTTAAAAAAACATCTATCATGTAGGTTGTCTAAAATAAAACTCATTTAAACCCATTCTAGGTGATGTCTTTTGGTCTGATGTGTCTCAAGGTGACTTGAAGGAGAGGTTGCACCATGGATTGGGTGCTGTGAGCAGCACAGCTGGTGCAGGTGCACTACAACTGGACTGTTTCCAGACAGATTTCCCAGTTTGCCTGTGGCACTGGAGTGCAAAAGCAGGTTGAGATCAATAAGGCAAAGTCCAAGAAATGTCATAATGGAGTGGACCACCTTCATCTTACATGATTATGCAGAGACTTACCTCTGGAAGAGCTAAGAAATGAATAATATAAACATCCAAGAATGGAATATGTGCTACTCAAGCAGAGTGCTGGCTGAGCTGCTTTGTCAGACAAGAGTACTTGAGCCTCTCCTGGGCTGTAGTATGTCTCCAAGATCAAGGCAGGAGGCTGAATGGGAATTCTGGGAAGAGAAGGTGAAATGGCTGTTTTCCAACACAGCCTGCCTGTGCTACTTTGTATTTGACAGCTGTTGGGGAGCATATGGAGTAGAATTC
Source organism: Hylia prasina (assembly GCA_013397195.1). Classification (NCBI taxonomy): domain Eukaryota; kingdom Metazoa; phylum Chordata; class Aves; order Passeriformes; family Sylviidae; genus Hylia; species Hylia prasina. The sequence goes on from VYXD01012919.1 coordinate 266,162, forward strand.
AGTCAAGCCTGCAGGATTTTGGGTTTTTCTGTACTTGGCCTCTAGGAGAAAGATTTTGGAATGGCCTAGCCCTGCCCTAGACTTCAAACCAGGAGGCTTACGTTAGTGTAACTTATGTGTCCCTTGTTAGGGAATGCATCTGTTTTGACAGACCTGGAGTAAACACTGTTGCTTGTCAGGTTCTCTCTTGAGATGCAACAGTAACATGTTCCTTGCGCTTTCTGCCTGTCTGACCCTGTGGCAGTTTGGATTGAATAAAGGAACACAAATTCCTTCAGAGCCCTGCCTGAAGCAAGGGGGTGTCTGTTGCTGCTGGCCCTGTTCCTGACCAGGGATGTTGCCTTGGACTGCTAATCAACTTTCCCTGCTGCAGTGATGGCAGAGGCATAGGAGGTTAAGGTGTCTGAACGGGGAGGGCATGGCCCACTTGCCAATTGTTTATCTCCAAGGTTATCACATTTTTGCTGTCTCCTGTCAGTTTTTGGCCCCTGCTGCTGGAGGGTGGAGGTGGAGTTCTGCAGGGGTGAGATAGATATGGCAGCAGGCTGGGAGGAGTGAGAGACTCTGGAGGAGGGAGTGGAGTGACCTAGTTATCTCAGGTTCCTGTCTGGGTAAATACAGCCTATTTTAGTTCTGTGAGAACTTCATATATATAGGGGGTTTTAAAAATTCAAGATTTTCAAGAAAATATTTTGGGTCAGCTGAGCTTCTGGATGAGGTACAATATTGGTGTAACCTGCTTCACCCAGTGGGGCTGAAAGGCAGGGAAGCAAGTTCAAAGTCTAGATAACTTGCTATTCTTGCATAGGATGTTATCTTCCCTTTCCTGTTGCATCTGCATTAAAAATGGGAGCATTAAAGCAGAGGGAGAGGAAACACTTAGTTAAGACTTTTACTTCTCAGTTGAGTACAATTAGTGTGGGCAGGGCAGTGCTGGTATGGCTGTGCTACCCCTCATAGCTCTGGCTCCCACTTCCTGTGAGTCAAAGTTTAAAACTGGAGCTGATATGTGGGAGTGGGAATGACTCCTCCCCCTGCATCACCCTGGGCAGCAGCCTGGAGCAAATTACCACGTGGCACCTGCATACAGATGCAGTGCTGCTTTGAAAAGCCAGTGTTTCAAAGCATGATGAGCACAGCCTTGCTGCTTGGTTGAATGGCAAATTGTGTCATCCTGTCTGTATTCCAGGTTCATTTGGTTATTTCATTCCTGTGTACATACATTCCTAACTAGGGAGTTCTTTGCTCCAAGCAGGTGTGCTTTCTCTGCATGGCACAGCCTCTGGTGGGAAGGGTCCTTTCAGCCTGCTGTCAGGAAGTGTCAGTTCAAAGGCTTTGGAGATGCCAGATTTTGTTTCTTCAAGTGTTCTTGCTGCACTCACTGCACTTCCCAAAAATGAATTGCTGCCTTCAGTTCCTCAGGGAAGAGGATAAGTCTTGCTGGTCTGCAGCATCCAGTCTGTCAGATGCACCAGGGAGGGTGTGGCAGGGAAGGACTGCAGCAGTGACAAGTGGCTGTCGCAGCTGCACTGCTGTGGAGTCAGGGTGAGGGAGAGGTAGGTGGGAGTCACTACCTGCTCTGAAGGGGGAGGCCCGTGCTGGTAAATGCACTTGTCCACACCCTGTGATGGGCTCTGCCTTGGGAAGGAAGTCAGCATTTTTCCTCATAAAGTTATTCCTCATCTTCCGGCCCATCTTCATCTCAAGCAGCTGTTTCTTTTCTGGCCCTGAAAAGCTGAAGTGATTTGGACAGGAAAGTCTTCATACTTCAACATCTTTGGAGTTAATAAATTGATAAATTCCCCCATGACAACAAATTACCCTTGTGCTGCTTAAAATACAGCTGGAACTGAAGGATAGCTTAAACTTAGCCCTGTCTTGTTTTAAAATGTGCTTATCAGGCTTGCATCTTGCATTCCTGGAAAGATACTTTCAGTGGATTTGGGAAGGATCCAAACTGCATTTTCCCTGAGCCTCATGGAGCGGGTTAAGCAGCTGGGTAGAAACCTTCCCTATGCTGACTTGGCTCTCAGTCTCTGTGGGGCCAGGAGGCTGCTCCTGCACCCACTACAAGCTGGATGCTGTCAGGGAAAGGCTGATTTGCTTATGAAGAGAAAAATCTGACTTTTTAGTTTCACGCTTCTTTTTAGTTTCTGGTTTGGGGCTGAGGGAAGCAGCTGCTGTGCTGGGCACTGCTCCATGGTCCCTTTGACCTTTTGCCCTCCCACGCCACTGTTCCCCCTTAATGTCTGCTTTTTGTCTTACAATTTTGCTACCCTACCTAGAAATCCACTCTTTTTGCCCTCTGGAAGCAAACAGAAAACACCCAACACTTTCCATGTGCCAGTGATTGATGTTAATGTTGGAATGCTGCTACAGCAGCGTTTTCCTGCTTGGACATCTGCTTTGAGGAGAAAGGGTGCAGAACTGGGGATGCTGATGCAGTGCAGGGAACATCTGGTGTGCTGGGAGAGGCACTGGTGTCCCCATGGCCCCTCTGTGGTGCTCAGCCCTTAGCTTTGCCCACTGAGGGTGGGTGCCAGAGCCCCAAGTAGGTGATGGTCTTGGAACCTTATGCAGCTTTGGAGGGAGGGAGGGGGAGCCTGCAAAGGGAAGATTCTAAATGACAGTGTGTAGGAAACAGTTGGATTTGACTGGTGGTGTGGGCTTTTTTTGTGAATTTATTTTTTAACTCAGTTTAGCTCACAGCCAGGAGGCAATTACAATAAGCTTAGAACGTGGTTGTTGTCAAATATAAGACTAGCTTTTTTTCAAATGAGGGAAAAAAAATGAGAAAGCTGCAATTTGCTGCTTTCTTCCCTAAGCAAGTCTCTGGCTGTTGAGCTGGCACAGGTCAACCCACTGCAATCTTGGCAGTGTTTTCAGTGACAGCTGTTCAGGGAGGATGCTTTCATTAAAGAGCAATACTATCTACATCAAGATACTTCTGCTTTCTCACACTCTGTTGATGCCTCCCTTGGCTCCTGTAAACCTCCATCTATGCTTTAGCTCTGTAGCCATTTCTCTAGGGTGTCACTGCTGTTGTAAACTGAGATGTTTTGCTCTGGACAAGATCATCTGTGTCACTGTACCCATCAGTGGGAGAGCAGCAGTTAAACACCATATTTACTTAGCTCACGGATAAATATCTTGGTAGGAGGAAAAATCCCTAGCCAAGCCTGTAAGTTTTTGCCCTAAACAGTACCAGATCTATTCCCAAGAGCATAATCTTGCTGGTTTGCAGCCCCTGTGTCTTGGCTGCCTTTTGGCTGAAGCTGCAGCTGGAAGCTGTTGTGCAAAGATCACAGCCAAGTGCCTGTGGCCAGGGCTGGTGTCTTGAGGGAACTTTTTTTGGGTGCCAGCAGATGCAAGTGTGTTCTGCAGGAGTGGGTGGGATGTTGTTGAGGATGCACATGGCTGCTGGGCATTTTAATCCACTAGAGCTGCATTCATAACCTTCCACTTTGGGCAGAAAGGAGCCAAACACACTTGAAGACCTTTTAAAGACCATTTTGGTTGTGTGATGCCAATGTTGCCAATGTGGCAGCAGCTGGACACACTGATAAAAGTCCTGAACCATTGTTTCTCTGCAGGCCACACTTTATCCTGGGAGCTAACAGCAGGGGTTCACCTCCCCATCTGTAACCAAGAGCAACAGGAAGGAAGCACTGCTGGCATTTCAGAGAGCAAGCCTCTTGTCTTCCTATCCTCAGCAAGGTGGAGGTGTGCTGGCACAAAGCAATCCAGCTGGTTTTTTTTTTAGTAGGGATTGTCCATGAACGTAGATGTCCAGAAAGTTGTTGAGAGATTAGGTTCCCAAATTCTTTGTAACAGAGCAGTCAAGAAACAGCCAGGTAAAGCTGGGTACTCCCATTCCCACCTCCTCACAATGGACTTCAGCCTACAGAATCCCACTGTTGCTACTGGAATACTCTGGTTCAAGGGCTGAGGTTTAGCTGCTCTACCTGCAGCTGTGTCTGCACCCAGCCCCTCCCGTGGCAGCAGGGAGGGAGGATTTTGCTGCCCCTGCAGCTGTGTGGTTGCTGCAGCCACAGAACTGCCTGCAGCTGCTGGTGCTTCCTCACGCTGCCCACAAAAAGGTGTTTTGGGGAGTCAACTCTGCCCTTCACCCACCAGCTGCAACTGCCCCAGCCTGCCAGCCCCCCACTGAGAGCAGGTGCCATCCTGTGTCCTGGTTTTCAGCCGTGCTCATTTCTGAGTTAATTTCTTCTCGGTAGTGTTACAGTGCTGTGTTTTGGATTCGGAATCCGAGCAGGGTTGATAACACACCGATGTTTTGTTTTTCTGCTAAGTCGTGTTTACCCTAAGTCAAGGACGTTTTTCTGTTGTCTCATGCTCTGCCAGCGAGAAGGGATGCAAAGGAAACTGGGAGGGGAGGCGAGCACAGCTGGGACAGGTGACTGGGGGCTCACCAGGGATACTCCACACCACAGAATGCCATGCCCAGTATATAAACCAGGGAGACCTACCCATAAAGGGGGCTGACCTGAGTTCAGGAAGGGGGGTCTGCCATCAGTCAGAGGGTGGTGAGCATTTGTATTGTCCATCACTTGTTTTTCCCTATTGCCATTTTAATAATTTTTTACCGTTACTACTATATTTTACTAACTTTCAATTATTAAACTTTCTCAACATACAAGTTTTTCTTGAATTCTCCTCATTTCCCTGGGGTGGGGGGAAAGAGAAGGGAGGTTGAGTGAGCAGGGGATCTCTAAAGGGGTGACTGTCACCTTGTGTCTGCACAGGTCCCTGCTGGCACTGCCTGAGCTTACCGAGTATGAAATTTCCAATGACTCAAACCAGTCATTCTGGACAAGCAGTGCTGGAGAGTAGGACACATTTTTAATCTCATTTAACGGCATTTAGCACACAGAAACTCCTGCTCATGCCTGTGGGACCTGTGTGCCAAGCAGTGTTTCAACCACTGATATTCAAGAACATCTCCATGAGCGGAGCTCAGCGTCAAGTGGAGACAGCAGCACATGGGAAAGACCAGCAGGGAATTGTTCATCACTGCTGTGAGTCCAGAGTTTAAATTAATCCAAATGTGGGGGCCAGGGAATCAGACCTGAACGCCTCCAAGCCTCCTTCTCTCTTCTGGCAGATGAAAATCCTGCCAACAGCACTTACATAAGGGCCTCGTGCAGAACAAGCACAGCAGAGCTGGAGAGGTTTTGCTGGTTATTAAGTGATGGATCCAAATGAGGTTGTCCCAGATGCTCAAATCATTACCCCAGCCTTGCATGAATTTAGGCTAGTCCTGCAGTGCCCTGGGTTACTGCAGAAGGTAGAATATGGGGTCCAGAGCAGCTTGTTTATCTTGCTGCTTCTGTCTCTATGATGGTTTGTACTGCAAGATCCCATGGCTTAGCTGCAGGCTGGATGATGACCTGCCAAGGGCACCTAAAAACTCCACCTTCATCTTTACCATGTGCTCCCACCAGGCAGGAGCCAGCAGAGCCTTTGAATGCATGGCACAGGTCCTGCTGCCAGCACAGCAGAGCATCTTTTATGCTCCACATCAGCATCTCTGGGGGCTCATGGTTCCCTTGTCTCATGCAACTTGCATTTTGTGGCAACTTGTGAGGCTAAAATTCCAATTGCACCCTAACATGCTAGAAAAACTTCAAAATCATGCAAGAAGGAGATAAAAAAGTAGTTCACAAGCTGCTTGGCTTCTGGGCTCCCCACTGATTATCTCTTCTTAGTTTACTCTAATATAGCATTTCCTAGTTCCATTTTTGAAATGGTGTTTCCTCACTGTCCCGTTCCTCATGATTTATAACTGGTGCTACTCCACAGAAGGCTGCAAGCCAGCCCAGTACACCTTGGCATTCCTCAACCTTTCTGACTGCTCACTGGTTGAAAACTCCACTTCTTTTTTCTGTTTACTTCTAGCACTCTACACGTTTTTAATGATACCCATAAAAATCAGCCCTTTGCAAAGACCATAAACCCCACAAAAAACTGAGTGCTCTGCACATTTTCCATTACTCCTGAGCAAAGATTATTTACCCTGTCCACAGGCACTGTGCAGATCAATAAAATACCTCCTTTACTTACATGCTCAGGCATTTCATGCTGACAGATTATGTCCCCCTCGACTGAAGACAAACTGTTAAGCAACTCAGATAAAACCAGAAATACAAGCAGATCCAAAACTTTCCTGCTAAACTAATCCTGCTGGGGATCCCACTCAAGGTAACCATTACCCTCTGAAATGGCACAGTCGTTTTTACCTGTGGTAAGGAATTATACCACTACTTCATCAGGATTGCATGGCACGGTTTTCGAGGACGATGTGAGGAGTAACACAAGAGAGAAGCTGACCTAGACTTGGTGGATGCTTCAGCTTCAGCTGCTGAAAGAGGACACAGATGCCATAGAGGAGTCCAGCTCATGAAAGGCAGGAGCTCTCATCCTACACACCCGTGAACACATGTCCACAGAGGACTGGAGCAATATGATGAGGACAGCAGTGTGAGCAGGCCCTGGCTACTGCTTGGGAGCACATCATGTTCCACAGCAAGGCACAAAGGCTGACTTCCTGCATTCTCTCAGCATCCTCAGATGGCTCCTCCAGCCATCTGCAAGCTGGGTCCTGCTGTAGAGCCCAAGGAGACATGAGGCAGTGGCAATATTTATGAAAGCACAGCCCCCTGGAGTGATCTGCTCTTCAAAACTCTCAGCAGTTCCTCTCCTGGGAACTGGGCACTTAATGCCACTGGATGCTGAGCACCAGCCAGAGTGAGCTGTAGAGAGATACCTACACAAACAACTCTAGAAAAAAAATGAACTGAGCAAAATGGTGTGAGTTATGGGTAAGTTGTTTTACAAACCTCTGAAAGCATTTGACCACTCCCTGAGCCTCTCATTGCTTTCAAGTGGACCAATAATGGAATGTTTGCTTCTCACACAGACCTCCTGTGTCGTTAGGGTGAGCAGAAATGATGCATACACCTGAAGGACATGAGAGAATGTGAAAGCTGAGTTATCAAACCTCACCTTCTGCTTCATTTACAGGTATAATAATGAGGTTATCCCACTTTTTCTTTAACATAAAAGTTTTGAGAATAAAATTAAATAGTCCCCTCCCTGCTCCCTCCTAAAAAGGATGTTGAAGGGACAACCCTTGCAATGTGCATTTCAAAAACAGGGGAACAGAGAGACAGACACATTTAGCAATCTTTCCCAAACCACAGAGGAACCCAGTGGCAAAGCCAGCAATAAAAACATGCTTTGAAAAACACACTTTGGACTTAAAGCCACCTAAATCACGTGTTCAGTCAGTAATGTAGAACATTGTGTGGTACTAATTAAAATAATGCTTTTATTGATATGCTTAAACAGAACATAGATATTGGCATAAAAACCAAACAAAAGATAAAACTATTCCTTGCTGTAACTAACAGATATTTCATTTTTTTCTCAGTAATCACATGGACTGACATTTTCCCACTGACTTTATGGGTTTTTAACTGCATTGGTTTGTTCCCAGGGAGTCTAAGGATTGTGATGAGCACCATGGTTGTGGCTGTTTTTCCTAAAGCCTGATACCAAGAGGAGCATCATCACACAAACACTGCACAAAGGGTTGTGCATATTTGTAGGCTTCCACATCTTCCTGACAGATCCCAGCAGGACCGAGGTATTAACCTGCTAACACTGGAATGTAAACCCACAAAGTTATGGGTTCCTCTAAAACACATTTTCCATCAAAGTTATCGAGGCCTTTGTGGAAAAGCCACAAAGCTACCAAGAAAAAGTAAGAGAACTCAAGAGATTTCTAATAAAGATAAACCTAATACAAGTTTATTCTATAAACTTTTCCTGTCAAAAGACAAAGCATATATAGAAACATACAAGAAATATTCGTTGAGGAAAAAAGCTACAGAAAATTACAAAGTATCAGCTGCTTTAATTTATCTCCATCCTTGCAGAATTGCACTGTGCTCAGTCCTCTCTCTAAACACCACAGTTCCCTCAGTGCAATCACTGTTACATCATAAATGTTTTTGTTAATCACTCTTTTCTTCTCCTTGGTAATGTCTGTATTCCGGCTTCAGCTCCCATGTGTTTTTGTGGGTCCCCTTCACATTGTAGATGCCTATTTCTCTCAAAATTTCTTTCAAGTATATCTGAAAGCAAACAAAAGTTCCAATTAAACAGGCAGGTGATTACCACAGTTCCTACACACTGGCTCAATTGCATGGACTCAGTTCCTGAGGGGCAGAGAGCCCAGCTGGCTGATGGGCACTAACTGGTGTGGGAAGGACTCTGGGATAGACTTCGACCCTCAGGCACCAGCAGGGAATAGTGCAAGCCCCAGGGATGCAGCAGGGAGCACCTGAGCCCCAGGGGTGACAGCTCCCAGGCAATCCCTCTGAGAGGCAAGTACTCCAGGGGCTGCTGAAATGAAGTTACCAGCACTTCTTGGGAACTATTATCTCACACATCTTCCTCCTGCTGGAATTCCTCCAAGTTTGCTAAAAGCTCTTGACCTTTCTTCCTGCTTGGGCTGGGATTATCTTGAAAATCCTTGCTTTATTCAGACTTTGTCAAAGCCTCAAGCTGTTGGTTTTCATGCCATTTTGCAAAGCTTTAAGCATTTTATTATGGCCTCATTTTTAGAGGAAAGCTGAGTATATGTCTGAGAATTTTCTAATACCTTAAAATATTAAGGCTTGGAAGAGGAAGAAAAAACCCAAAACAAGTAGAGCTATTACAGCAGTAGTATAATCTTTGACAAAACACAACTCACTAATATTGGCCATCTTCACTAATTACAATAAACACAGTAATTTTTAAGAGTCACAAGAGCCTGCTTGTTTATTTAATTATTAATTGGGACTGAGATGAGTAGATTGTCATGGCAACCACAGACCACAGTTTAAGAATCCCCACATTAAATTCATAATTGCTCGAGTTTGAGCAATTTAATCCTGTTGGAGTGCTTATATTGATCTGGAATTGTTGGAACACTCATATTTTTTGCATCTACAGTTCCATTAAACGCAAATATCAACATACTCCAAGCTATTAAAATCAACAAATACATGCTGAAGACAAAGGAAAATAAGAGAGGCTGATTGTCTAAGGTCTGTTCCTTACACTCTTCCCTGCTTTGCTAAATGGAAAAGCCAGGAAATAGTCAGTAAGTGTTTTTTAGAGAAATTTATCCTCACTCTCCCTCTCCAGGTATACATCAGAAGCATGCAAAGCAGCCCAACACGTAAGAAAGGTGACCATCATGGATGTGCATATGAACCCGTTTCTTAGGTCTTTTTAGGGCGTTTCCTCTGAGCAGAGCAGCTGGGCACAGGAGCAGGGAGTTCCCTGTGCAGGGATGGCTCCTCAGCCTTCGGGGGCGCCGGATGCAAACCCCAGCAGGTGGCAGCAGGAGATCACCGACGTCCCCTGGCACACCTCGTCTGTTGCAGAGATGCCGTCATTATTCCCGTCAGGTACCCGGGACACACACGCTCACTATGACAGCGATGCACCACGCACGGTGCGGAAGGTGCCGGGAGCAGGTGGAACAGCCATTTCTGCACGGGTGTGTGCAGATGTGCACACCTGCACATCCACTGCCTGCTCTGCAATCCCTACACACGAGGCAGTGTCACTGACAGACACTTGAAAGCATGGCAGAGTGGGGGGGAGAAACACCTGGCTGCAAGGTTAAATTCCACTCTAGATCACATGGACAGAGAACTGGATAAAATCCCCCACCGTTGCACTCAGTGCCATGAGGTACATTCATGTGCAGCTCCCGAGCCGGCAGATCTAGTCTGCCAGGGAAGCTGGGTCACCAGGTGTGATGCTGCTGCTGCTGAGCTCAGGCAGAGTGAAACCACTATGGCTGAACTTTCCACAGCATCCACCCACACTCAGCTATTCAAAGGCTCTTTTTAATTTCAGCTACTTTTCACACCTAATTACCACGGCAGTTCTGCTTCTCTCAGGGCAAAACTTCCAAGAGTGTAACGAAATGGAACAGAACCAACCCGGCAGCAGAGGTGTTAGGGAGGGCAGCTGAGAGCATTAACCCCAAAACATCACTGTGTGTGCACAGACAACACTGAACTGCTAGAGTTTTTAGACACTTAGGAAACATGGATAATCCTACTGTGCTGCACTGTACCTGAGAGCAAGTACCTTGAAGGGATGAGTTCAGGGGATGTTATGATTTTTCCTGCAGGATCAATTCTCCTTCTAGAAACCAGGACTCCCCACCTGGGTCTTTGCTGCACCAGGCTGGCCTATATATCTTGAAGCATAGTGCTCTGATACTGTACCACGGAACACTACTCCAAATACTGAATTTTAGAGCCTGGTGATTGCTAATCAGGAGGCCACAATTCTTTCTCAGGAAGGGATCCAGTGTGTTCATGTACATATAATTCTAGCACAGAAGCTCATCTGTAGGTGGTATGTTCATATATTTAAAGCACCCTCTACTCTGTTCTACCTTTCCTCATGATTTTTTCTGTATGAAGTGAAACATCATGGAATTATGGGATAAAAATTTCTGAGGAGTTAACTACAAGCTCTGAAAATCCTTCTGAAACTTTGAGGGGGAAACAAACCCCACTGTATTTAGGATAACCATTACTTAAAGCCAAAAGAGAAGAAAAACTCCAAACAATCTACTCAATTTTTTAAAATTACAGTTCATCTTAGACCACTGGCTCCATCCTGGTTCCATTCTTCACAAATATTTGATTCCTCACAGAGAGTTGTATTATGTTCTCAGCCATGAAGCTCAAGTCTGGAATTACTGCAATATTTCCAGGGAGCATTCAGCACTTACATTTGGGCAGGTGGCAAAAGATTTGCCTACTACTGCAAATTGTTATTTTGCATTAGAATGAAAAACAACTAGACCCAGGTTTCCCTAATATAGCAGTAATTTACAATCAAAAAAGACATGTTTTGTGATTTCATGACACAAAGATGGCAGCAACTCCTTGTGTAACATGCAACATATTCTGTAGCAAAGGTTTAATTTACTATTCACATGTACTATTATGTAAGAAAAACACCTTTATTCATTTGTAACTTCCAGTTCCCCAGCGGCTTAAGTGGGAGTTGTGGGTGACTACTGCAAGCTGATGTCATGGTAGATGAGATAAATCTGTACCAACATGCATTCAAAGTGATCAAGATAGTTACTGCCACACTTCTCTTACCAAAGAAAAAAACCCACTTAAAATTTTCTTGCCACTTCCTCCATGTATTCCTCCTATTACTTTCTCCTTCTCAGCTCCCATGACCCACACATCTTCTCTGCCACAGAGATATGGAGCTGACTCATGCGATAAATTAATGGAGGACATGGATATGTTACTCAACTTTCAAGTTTCTTTCAAGGCAGTAGAACACAGTGAACCTACATGGATGTGACTTGGGTAACATCTTCGTGCAGCTTCTAACCAAACAGACTGTTCACTTATAAAAATGCTCTGACAGAGATACACTTCGTTCTAAATGTGAAGTGAGCAAAACTAGTAAGCATTTCCATTTCTGCCCCCTTTTTTTACAGAGTATTATTTCCATAATCCAGGTGCTACTGTTCTTTCTTCTGCCTTAGCTCTAACAACTTGTGACACTGTTGCTCCATTTAGCCTCAAACATCATTAGGTCCCCTTAAGTCTTCTGAAATTTGCAGCTGGGTTGAGGATAGATATTGAAGCTGGCAGTGAAAAACATCAAAAACACCAAAGGTCCTTCACATGTTACTGTCTCCCTCCTACTCTTGCCTGGTCTGCTCAAGGAAAGCTGGAGCACAGAAAGAAGGGAAACAACTGGAAAGTTATGGTTCATACATGAAGAGGCTGACAGACACTGCAAGACTACAAAATCATCACATCTGTGATGATGTCTTGGTGCTTTTCTTGTCTGTGTATCAAAACACTGCTTAAAAGAACACCCCAAATAAATCCCAAGTATCAGCTACCTAAACTCGTGAGCTAAAATTTACCCAATTTGTGAAGGAAATCCAGTTATTTTGGAGGCATTATCACAATGCCTGGGCTCCTAACATGGATAATCCCTGCATTTAATACAAATTCCATGGCATATAGAAAAAGAGCAACCCCTGTTGCTGCACCAAAATAAAGCTCAGCCGGTGAGGGAAGGGCCAACCATAGACTAACACAAGCTCACTGCTGCCAAGAGAACTAGGCTTCAGGGACAGGAGTAGCAGGGGAGACAGGAGAGCATTATAGAATTTGGTTCCTAGTATTAAAGCAAACCTAAATAAAAAAGAGAACATTTAGGTTATTTAAACCATCTCTGTTAAGAAACAGCACACTTGCTGCAATATTTGGTATCGTACACTGTCCTACAATGCTGAACTTAAAACTTGGTGATTTCAGTTTGTTATAAAACATATTTAGAGAAGAGTTTCTAAGGCATATAATATATATTAAACTATTTTCTGGATATGTAAAATACACACATACTGAAAATATTGAAAATGGTTGTATCTACAAGATTTCCAGTACATACCACTGGCTGTTTGGTTATGTCCACCAGGTCTTTAATGTTGTAATATTGATGTTTCTCAAAGGCTGAAAAAAGCATGTCCAACACTTGTTGTTTATCAGCTCGAGCTCGTTTTCCATCTTCTTTCTTCTTCTTCTCATATTCAATCTGTTACAAAACATGTTTTAAAGACATTCATATGTAATGCTGAATAATTCTCAGTGCTGAACATTAAGCTACAAAAAAACCTCTTTTATTTAATAAAACACTATTTAATGACTCAGTGCTTTTCATCTGGAAAGCTTTCTTTTGAACATTCAAATATTCTTTTATGAACATAAGCTAAGCATTTTGTCCTCAGCATAATAAGCTTCTAAGATGTGTGTATCTGCTTTAACCAGGAAAAAAAAAAGGCAGAAACAGAGCCTGCAGGTGCCTAAATCTGGAAAGAGAATTAATAATAGCACAGGAATCCAAACTGAGACTGAATTCTCACTCCACCTCTGTTGGTATCAGCTTTGGAGGCACAATGACAAACGATGAACAACCTCCAAACTGCCATGCTCAGGAAAATCCACAGACCAACATGGCTACATCCACAATCATAACAAGCACCTGCCCAAAGGATGTTCCCAGCGGCCTCTGGACACTGCCTTATCTTCTCCAGATACAGCACTCAAGGCATCAACTCCATCAATATACAACCAATCTTCCAAGACACACTTTGAGGATCTGGATGGTTTCTACTAGCACACATGAAGTTACACTGGTCCCAAAAAAACAAACCTTCTAAGCAGGCAGAGGCTCCTTGTTGCCACACATCATCCTACATCAAACTGTACATTAAAAATTACTTAACCATTATAATCTGCACCAGATGACTACATATTTTCACAGAAACTTTTATCGCCTCCAAAAATACTTCCTCTGATTCATCATCAGAAGCACAGACCAGCACACCCCAAGCAAACCCCGATCACCAGAGAGCACCAACTGCGACACCTGCCAGCACATCACCCCATCCACCCCCAACACCACCCTCGAACAGAAAACCATCCAGCTCCCTGGACCAGAAGGCAGTGTAAGTCATGCAATCATCAAGTGCTTTCAGGCAAACTGTGTGGGTGAATCCATAGCAGCACAACGTACAGCAGGAAAGATGCACATGATCAATAAGGGACACACGCCTGGCTGTAAATGGAATAATGCTGTACAGCAGTCATTCTGCTTCTGATGGCTCAGATCTGACTCTCAAAAGGAAGACTTGCAGATGAAAAGCCCAGAAAGGAAAATGCACAGATCTACTGGATGCTTAAGGTCTTGTTTTTAAGAAGAAAGATTGGGTTTATGGCACAATTTATTTTTTCCTATGTATGCTTGCCAGCTAACTCCCTCTTACTCTGAGAGGGAAAATAACCTATCTCTTGGTAGCTGTCCCAAAGTGGCTAAACACTATTGCCACCTTTGCCATAGCTCCCAGGTCTCCAGCCAGCCAACAACCTCTCCTTCACATTCTGAAATGGATGTACACCATTAAACTGGATGCAGAGCAATTGCTCCCAACCTGTGGCTTGAAGTTTCTTACTTCTGCTTCAAACCTAAAATGGGCACATGCAACCAAATACTTGCCTGCTTTTCTAACTCCATGTAGTATTATAAAAGCTACAATCTCACCACACAAACCCATCATGTAATGTATTTTTATCCAGCAACACAGTTTAGTGTAATTATTTAACTCTTTAGCCACTGCATTTAAAGAAGAACAAATCTTCAAAACAGTAGCATTTGCAATATAGCAAACTAACATCAAGCAAACCAGCTTGACAGTACATCATTTTGGTTGCCATGATACACAGCAGAATTGCTGCACCAGACACGAGAGGAAGAACATAAACCTATGACAATGGCCTTCCTTTAAACAATGGCATGTCAAAACATTTCCTTCTTCTAGAAGTCCAATAGACAATTATTATAAAAATTCCATGTGAATGTTCTAATATTCTTAATTCATTCATGTATAAAATCAACTCACATAGAACACTGAATATCAAACCCTGCCTTTATTAAAAAGTTATTAGCAGCTGGTGCCCCAGTTGCCCAATCTCTAATTAGCAACACTCAAGCATTTCCCTCTAACTTCAGCAACAGTTTCCACTGTTGTCTAAAAACAGAGCACACTGAAAAGTGCTAAGCGCTTTAAAAAAAAAAAAAAAAAAAAAAAAAAAGCCTGGTGTCATCTGTTGCTGATTTCTTCTTTTTGGTCTTGTGAATACACTGCTCATAGCAAGTTACAATGCAGCCTTTCAATTTTTTCCTTCCTGTTTTCTTTGCAAACAGGATCTTTTACGTAGTAGGCTTAAAGCACTTTTTAAGAGTCATGTAATAGAATGTACCTACATTGTAAACTAATCAGCTTTCTTTAAAGTTGTGCGTTTTTTTAATTTAAAAAACATAAAAATACTATTTGATTTCAAGGAAGGACCATTTTAGAATAAGCTGTTTAGCATAGAAACTGTGAGTTTATCCCCAGAAGACTTTATACAGAAATCAATTTCTCTTTGTTTACCTTCCCAGGATGTTGCTAAGCTTGCTGAAAAGCTGCCAAAATTGCCTTCTTGAAAGTATCATTAATACTGAAGCTGATGTAACTGCTTTATTTGCTTTAGACAGCAAATACAAAGGTGATAGAGAAGTTAGAATAAATCCAAAGTTTCATCTAAAGATGTTTTAAAGCAGTCCTAAACGTTTTCTTTTCTCCTGGAGCATAGGTACCAACCTCTACAGTACAAGACATTACGAAGAGAGGACCACAAAGAAACCACTAAAAGAAGCCTCTGAAGGGGTAACCAGAACCACTGAAGAACATTTCTGCTGTATTATGAAAAATAATTAAGTCACAGAAAGGTTCCAGCTGCAAGAATATTAACCTTGCAACTTTGTAAACACATTTAATATTTATAGGTATAATGAAGGTCTCTTCCCCAGAGAAGAAAAGCTAAGTTACAATCTTAGCATATATTGTAATGCAATTGCAATTTCTTCAAATAAAAATGTAGGGTTAATGGAATTTCTTGCAAAAATAACCTAACCACTTGCCCAGTCCCTGAGCTCAAACAATGCTATTCCCCATGCAATTTATTTCCCTCCTCCTTCCTGTTGTATGTTCATTTATAGGTACATGGAGCAGCCACACTTAAGCCCCATTTTATATTCTTTCCTTCAAGAAATGTTAACCCTTTCTGTCTTACTTAGTAGATACTCATTTTTCCCCCAGAAACTGCCCAGATGATGACTATATTAGCATATATGACAGTTTGTACATTTTTATTTCTTTCTTGCGTGCCCAACACAGCACCTATATGATTACATGCAATGCAGCAGGTTCTAAGAAAGCAGTTGCTGTTTGAAAACAGCAGAAAAATTCAACCAAGAGGTTCTATAAGTTCATGGACTTTTTCTCCCAGTTACATACCCTTTCAGCCATCTAACCTGCACCTAATAAAAGACTTAATGAAAAGAAAGGTTTTGTAGCAAGTAGTCATGCCTCAGCCTTTAGAGTCAAGGCAAGGTCAAGGTGACTCAAATACAAGTATCTTTTATAAGATTTTTCCCATCAGAACACATTTAAGGTAGATGTGAAAACTAAACACACTGCTGATATATTTCCATGACCATGGACAACCAATATGTAACCAATAAAAACATTACAATCAGGACATAAGAGCACCATCACTTTTAACAGGCCTGATTATGTCCTGGTTAGACCCCTCAATCTCACACAAGATTTAAATTTCCATAATGATATGATGACCTGCAGTTTGCAGCTGGACTGAAGATACAAAGATCATCTCCAGGTTGAAGTCATACTGCTCTAAGTATGCTGCTGTCAGGGAAATGGAACAGCATCTCACTAAAAAGAGAAGCTGTACCCCACCGAAGCTCATTCCAGAATTAAAAAAGGAAAACACCAGCAACATCATAAAACAATATACTCATGTAAAACTGCATCTGCACAGTAGGACACATCAGTGTGACTGTTTTGGTTAAATGGCATTCCCTCGGCTGCAATATTGGTATGATCATCCATGTACAGAACAGACTTTGAACAATAACTACTACAAAACAGTCCCATGAGAGAGAAATTATTATTTCTGGTTCTGTGGCAATAAACTGACGTTCATAATAATGCTTAAATATCATCCAGTATATTGTCACTTGTTTTATGCAATAAAATCCTAATAAAAAGTGTAAAAGTTTAAATGAATAACACAGTGATTCATTTTCAGTATGACTTAATGTTTCTCACCTTCAACATACCCAAAAAGGATCTTTAAGGAAAAGGACATTATAGTTTACATGTATATCAACTGATCTGGAACAGCAGTGTGGGTGTAATATTGACAAAGGCAATGATGCCAATAACATGTACTCTGAAGGTATGAAAATGTGAGAAATTATCAGCTGCTCTCTTTTCCACTTGTTGCCAATTCCTCCAAAGGACTGGAAACTAATGATTCTTTTCAAATCCTTTACCCTCCTGCAGATAATACGTTAATTGGCTCAAAAGTGCTTCCACATCTCATAGCACAAAGTCAGAACTGCCTTTCATCCACAAATGTCAAAATTACTTTAAAAAGAAAAGATTAGAGGAACATGTAATAAAGCCACTAAAAAGGGTTGGGTGAAGGTGGTCTGCCCTCCATCAGATAACACAAGACAGTTACAACTGGCAGACCTTAGCCTCAAGGGTGATATTGGTCTTGAGAAAGAAGATCCCCAGAAGACAAAATCAAGGAGAAACCAGATGACATAGAGCATTGTCAAAGACAGTGGCCAACCATGAACAAAAGAGCTGCTGGACAGCTGCAGACCAGTCCTGGAGTCCTAAGCCAAATTCCTCCTGAAGAAAAAAAGGGAAAATACTAAAAGCTACTTACATTATACTGATGATTAGCCACTGGTTTATAGTTTGTGGTTACAGCTTTGTCCAGCTGCTGTGATAACCTTACAGGTTTAGAAGATTCTTCTATCTGTAATCTACAAAAAAGAAAACAAGAATGAAAAGTTCAGACAAGCATACACTCAAAGTGAATTCTAAAAATCTGCAATTATGAACCAGCCATTATCAAAGGTCAGTTGCAAAAAATTCCTAAGGCAAAACAGATGCACTCTTCTGGATTAAGTTCTTCCCACTCTATTTTTGCTTAAGGACACTGAAGTATTAGGGTGCTATATGCTACAGAAGATACTAGAATGCTGAAAATCAAACAACTGAAGAGAAGATACTAACAATAAAGTTTGAACACAAATTTCACTGCAAAAGCCTAATGCTCAGATTGAAAAAAGCCCTTGCTCTTAAAAAAAAATCATCAAACCCAACCCAAATGAATGCAAAATCTCACAACTTACTCAGCTGAAGGATGAAAAAGCTTTTCATCCACCTCTGCTAACCCATGACCACCTCTTAGGTATTGAAATGTAAAAATAAATTTCTGTACCTTTCGGCATTTCAGTACAGTAAGAGAGTGCAAATAACTGTTTTAAGAGCATTATAAAGACATGAAGACAGAAAAATCCACCCAGCTTCAAATCAACGCACAATCAAGTCTCCAACACACAGATAATAAGTGACCTTCAGTCCTCTTTGGGAAAGATTCTCAGGGTCAGAGGTTGAGAACATCTTGTCAAGCTCATCCCTATGTAATTTAAGGCTTCTGTATGTTCATATAGAGGGAGTGTTCAATTTAATTCAGATTTAGCACTCAAAAATTTCTACTTGAAATGGAGAGGCAAGAATCCAAGCTCTAGGAAAGCACAAGAAAATGGTCCTTCAGACAATGGCTTTATGGCACATCTGATTAACATGTTAATTATCAGTGAAGCTGTTTTGTTTCCAAAGGTGTATCCTGTAGGCAGAGGAGCCAATTTCCACTAAACACAGTATAACACAGCCCAATAAATGCACAGTGATGCTTGCTTCTTTCCAAACAAAAATTAATGTGGTGACATTAATGCAAATAATAATTGCATGTTTACAAGTGTAAAACATAATGATAAAACTGACAGTTCTTTAAAAACAACTGTAAATGTTTAAGATCACTGATTCATTTTTGTAAAGATATCACTTACATCAAAAAGATAAAATTTAAACTCAGTGTGTTTCTGATTTAACACCTGAACAACCTAAGTAAATTACATTTGAAAGAAGTATTAAATGAAGACATAAATTCTCTAGTTGCAGCAACTTGAAAGAAAAAAATCATCCCTCATAGCCGCCATTGCTGGACAGTAGGTGGGAACAGTTTTTTCTCACACATAGATAAATTTGCTTCCTCTCAAATCTTTGCAGACTTGTCATTTTTTTCAGTAGTTTTAACAACTCTTAAGCAACCATTGCCTCATATTCTAAATTTTTATATCAATGCTGCCTTCTGTCCAAATGTAGCATGTTTCTTTCTTAGCTTGAAGGAAAATCAATTGGAAGGTAAATGAACAGTGAACATTTTTTGCTTATCACAAGACTTTATATTTTGGCCTTCAATCTAATTAAATTATTTTAAAGATTTTCTTGATCTGGTTACCAAAGGTCTTCTTAAACTCACGTTTCACAAAGGTATAGGCCAAAACTAAATCACTAGCTTTTCTACAAATCTCTCTTTTTCTCTACTTCTCCATTGCTTAGTATTTTTCTTTTTGGTCTCAATAACTTTTTAAATTTTTAAATAGCTCGGCTTTAATGCTTTAATTTTTTTCCCCATTCATCATATTTCCTGTTGGTTTGATGTGGGGAGTTTTCCAGTCCTCCCTCTCCTGTATTCTAGCTATTTTTCATCTCACTTCTCCCACCATCTTTCCTTTTCATAAAGATTTCCTGCTCAGCCTGTTTACTGACACTGCTTTTGTTCAAGAGACAGGAGGTCCTTGAGATGAATTGGGAATTCTTGTCACTTTCTTCCCCACCAAGGCCACTACACCAACTTCAGGTGTCCCAGATTAAGTGATTTGATTTGCAATGTTGCTCCAGAGTCCTTCTCATAATGGCTACAACACAGGGTCCTAACAATACTTAAATACATCAGATGGTGTTACATTTTCAGGGAGCACCAGGCATTCAACAGTGGCATTTCTTCATGATTAATCCTCCTTGCACTGGGCTTTATATTCATTACTCTTTACAATGCAAATTTACCATATCCTCCATTTCTTCAGGTAAACAGCCAAAGAACATTAGCTCTTCAATGATGAATTGTCAGCCATGGACTTTAGACACCACTCATGTTCAAGGCCTCTTCCTGATCTGGCATTTTAAAATTACAATAGAGGAAATTTCAACCCCCATTCAGTGCAGCTTCCTTAAATGAATTCTTCTTTGCACAAAAGTACACCAACAATTTATTTCTTAACATTTTTCACTCCCCATGCAGGTTTATGCATTTCACCTCTTTTATGTTAACCTGCCAATTTCCAAATCAGTAGAAAACTGAATGTCTAAGAGAGCTAATACACTTCTCAGAGGCCACCCTCCAAAGATAATGCAAGTCAAGGTACCTGTAACAAGTAAAGTTCTCCAGCACACAATCTTGAAAACAAAGAAAAACTCACTGCTTAGGAAACAGAATGTAAGCCAACCAAGTGAAAATGGAAAGGGACCATCTATGTTGTTTGTTAAATGGCAGAAGATTTCAGGAAGATCTATACATAGCAAGTAACAAATACATCAGCTACAAATGCATGTCTCTGAAATTTCAGAGATATTTGCGTTGTACTTTGCTATTTCCTCCCAAAAGTTTCCAAATTACAACCACAGATCTTAGAGATCTGTGATGGTTTTTAGAAAACCGGCTTACAGAAAAATGTTAACCTTTTTGTTTGTTTGTTTCTACTGCTGTAGTGAAAGCCAAAACACACTACATTCCTGATACTACTATTTAATGCAAACAATTATAGCAGTGGCCACATGCCAATATGGAAATTGATATGGCAAGTATGGTGACTCAGGAGGCAAACCTTTTTATTAATAGCTTTTATTCTACACATGCATCTTGCTCTTCTCTCTAATGGCTGCCCTTCCCATTTATTTTTCTGCAGCTTTCATGATTTCACAGAGCCTCAGATTACCTTTCTTACCTTCCTTCCACCGGGCTTCCAGGTGGAATATTGTCACACAATCCCATGTGGAATAATAGCTGAGGCACATCTGGAGTTGGCCCCCCAAAAATGCACAAATAAAGGGACTGACAAACATGGTATAAACACCAAATTAGCAAATGGTTCACATGGGGATGAAGCAGTGAAATTTGCTTAGCGCATTACAAAGTATAAAGACAAATACCCCATAATAATTTTGTCCAGATGATTTGTTGATACAGACACTATCTGCAGGCAAAATACAGCATGGTGGTTTGGGTTTTTTTCAAAATCATGCTGCAATTCTGTTATATTCAGAAAGTAGGCTGTCTGGGGGAATATAATTGATTTTTTATATTTGCATAGCTGTTGTCTGACAAAAATTGATGAAATGTATAAATGTATACATTCCAGTAATTATACTCTCAAAAATACGTAACAAAAGCTATAAACTGGGAATTATACTAGCCTTTCAGATAGATGTTTTAACATGTTACAGATACAATTACTTTTAAGTGTTCATGCCTTTAAAAAGATTTTTAAAAGCAGTATTAACCAAGAATATCAGGCAGTGCTTGATGCAGAATTTTCTCAGAGTGGACCTGCTGAATCTTAATTGAAACTGCTGGTAGGAATAAAGAAAAAAATCAATAGAAATTCTGAGTCACTGGTGACACTGATTTAAAGAAGCAGGGGAATTTTACCTATTACTCTTTACTATGATTTGCAGAAGTTAAAAGACTTAGTTATAGCTCTGAACGATACACAGATCTCCAAGGAATTAAATTTTACACTGAATTCTTGTTGAATTCAGTGTAAAATAATTTACATTATAAATAATTCATGCTAATATTTGGCCTAAAAAATAAAGAGAAAATGCAGATTTTTCCCCCCAAAACTCCCAATGAATTAGCTATGGAGCAGCCACCAGCTTGCACACTATGGTTTTCTCTTCCACACCCAAGATCAAATACACCTCTGCCACCTTGAAATAAAGCAAGTAACCAGCACGGCATCGAATTCATCATGGTCATTTCCCAGCAAAACACATTTGATACTGCAGCTTTCATTTGACATTGTGCTTACAGTTGAATAAGGGGAAAAAACCTTTCAAACAGATTGGAAATAATTCCTTTGGACTTGGCAACATGCAGCAAGCTCATACAAGGAGACAGATAAAGACAGTATGTACATTCCTAGGAAGAGAGATTCATTGTTTTTTTAAATATGTGTAATCTTCAGCAACACAAAATAAACCAAAGACCTTTAGAACTGATAATCTACTGTGATTAATCTTTTGTCACAAAACAAATGTCTCAAAGATTTGAAGCAGCTATTAATCAGAAACACAGCTAGGCTTGAATTCTTTGCATTTCTAAAGAAATTATTTTACAGATGAGAAAGTTTATATACCTTTTTGTGCTTGGCTATATGTACACAGGTAAGTAACAACGTAGTAAGGTGTCAGCCATACTGCTGCGAAAAAGGAAAAGTTGTGTTTCTTCTTTCTCTGCAGTATCATCCAGCAGAGATGGATGGCTCTCTCTCACTGGAAGAGTGCAGGTCCACTGTCCAAAGCTTTGGAAGGGAAGAAACACAAACTCTCCCTCTTTGCACAATTTTGTAACTGTTCTCTGATTGCTCACAGAGGTTCCCAATGCAATACCAGGGAACGGAAAGCCAAGGACTAATGCTCTCATCATCCCTTTCTCAGTAATTCTGTACTGGAACAGGAATTGAGAGCTGCATTACATTAAGTTTCATTATACCTGGTATGAGCCACAAAGCTTTTTCTTTCCTTCCTTATTTTGCTAAGCATCCTAAACATGACAGAAGTAGGTACATCCTGAAAATCTAATCCAAAACAAACGCATAAAATAAATGTAACAATATAGCCTCACACCTACTCCTCTTGGTTCACTTGGACTTCTATACCTTGCTGAGGTTCAGACAGCATCTCTTTTGACCTTCCTTCCAAGCAAGAATAGCAGTAATGTAAGAAGCAAGCAGATGATCAACAAGAGATTAACATTCTTGTAAGATACTGAAACTGAAAAGGTTTTTGTAATTCTGTGAGAACTAAGGGACTTCAGCATCCTGTGGTGTACCTTCTGCTAAAACAAACCCATGGCAGTGCTCAAGCACAAACAACATAGGAAATTACCAGAATGGCCACACCAATAAAAATACACGCTATCAAATAATAAAAAATGACAATCTGTTGCTACACCAAACAATCTGTCATATATTCTCAATGATCAGAACACGCAAATTCTGCACGTTGTGTTTCACTGCAAGGAGCCCTACTGTCTCACGTTCCATGGGGGCGGATGACCGCCTCCATGGCACGGATGAATCCACTGTTCTTCAGACACTCCGTGTTACTCCAGCACAGTCAAAGCAAAGTGAGTCCGTCCCCATTTATGAAGACTAGACAGGCAGACAGAGAAGAGCATGAGCTGAATGAAAATGGCATTAAGGAGTGCATTTGCCAACATTAAATAATGAAATGTTTCAGATTATTAATACAGGATATGATTTATAACTAATTTTAAGTCCTGAAACCCTGGCATTTCAAGGAAAGTGCTGCAATTATTATATTAGATATTAGATTTTTCTGAAGTTGACATCTTCAACTATATATGTTGAAGGATAAGCAATGAATCATATGCATATATGATAATTTCATGTCTAATACTCAGGCACCATAGTCACAACTGAAGACTCCAATTCTATATATTGTATCTTCCTCCAGTACAGAACACCAGATGATATAAATGGCAATTCAGCAAGAAGTAACATTTTATTATGCATCTTATTTTCCAGATTGACAAAAAGTGAATAATTGAATAAAACCAATCCAAGTTTTCCTCTCTGAGTTAAGTATTGCAAATGAGTAAAACCTTCTCAGCTAAGCCTGTGTGAATAAATAATGTAAAGATAAAATAAGACCTATTTTAACATTTTAGGAGTGATATAATTGAATCATTTTCTCTATTTGTTTGATGCACAGCTTCAAACATGTTAAGTGATGCACTAGTGCAATTAGCATGAAGAAAATTGTAACATCTGCTTGACATCAAAAATATTTTTTAATCAAGTTCACGTGTGTCTATAGATACTTCCATGGAAGCATTCTGGCACTGGAAGTCTGGCTCTGGCATTGCCTGGTCCACACTGGGGACAAGGTGGAAGAGTTCTGTCTTAGGCTAAATTCAAAAAGGAGCCATACCTCAGAGGTACCCTTCTATGACTATATTCTCTCTTCTGCATTAAATGAGGTTATAAGCAGCCTATCCCTTAGTGTGGCTGACAAAGTTTGTTTCTTGTGCCTGCCTCCATTAGGTTTGTCTGTCCAGGTCTGCGTCTTTATGTTTTGTTTGTTTCCTCCCTCTTTTACTTAGCACCCAGCCCCGCTTGCAGTGAAAAGGAGCCATGACAAGATTAAGGACAGAGATTCCTATTCACCCTTGTGAAGCAAGGCAGCCTCTGTACTCTCCTTGTCCTTTCAGGAGGACTTAGGTCAGGACTTGGGTCATAGCATCACCCCCCTTGCCCCCCAGGTGAACCAACCACAGAATCACAGGATCATTTGATAGGAAAAGGTCATCAACGTCAACTATTAACCTAGCACTGCCAGATCCACCACTAAAACACATCCCAAAGTGTCCCTACAGGCCTTTTACATGTCTCCAGGGATGGTGACTCAATCACCACCCTTGGCAGCCTGTTCCAATGCTTGACATCCACTTCAATGAAAAAATGTTTCCTGAAATCCAATCTAAACCTCTCCTGGTATAACTTGAAGTTGTTTCCTCTTGTCCTACCATTAATTGCAAAGAAAGGAACACTTCCTTATTACAATTCATGTACTCTGGCAGAGCAGAGAAGTTTGCAGCTCGGCAGTGGCTAAAAGTGTCATGATTTTGCAATCCTTTCCAACTTATGGCATCGTCATCAATCAATTAGCACCCAAAAGGAAAAGCTCTCTGTTATTGGTTCCTGCCATACTTCCAATATTTTCTTATTAAAACACATACCATGAACATCTCTGTTCTGCCCAGTTTCTTACCCCAACACAAGTGATAAGATCAAGTTTGAGGACAAGCAAAAACAGAGCTAAAGGGGACGGTTTTCCCCGAGGACTAAGTCAGGGTAAAAGTGCATCCATGCATGCTCAGTTAAATGCTCTAGTTCTACATGGGGCACTTCATCTTAATTTCTAAGCAGATAAAACACAGCAGATTTTTATACCAGGGTGCTTATACTTGTGGTTTATTACAGTGACAGAAAGGTCTAAAACTAGGGTGAAGTAAAACCTGGATGTCCATTTGTGCTGTCCAGAGCATGTCAGGGTACCTTGACCACAGGCCTGAGACAAGCTTTGAGACTGGCGGAGCGATAAGGTACACCTTATCAAAAAGTACACCTTAAAAAATTAGGCAACATGCCAGGAAAAATGGGAATGCAGGTGATATTTTGGGGAGAGAGCTGTAAAGAACCATGCAAATGTACACGACACACATCAGTCCCACATGGAAAAAGAGAGGGAGGCAACATAGAGGCTGTAAGAGAAGGACAACACAACAGGAATGGCTGGATAGGCAGAAGTCTGTGCACCATACTCCTGAAAAACAGCAAGAAAGGGGAAAAAGTTGAAAAGCCTTTGCGTTTGTTCAGCTAAGACACACAGGTGATGATCCACAGGCCTCTGCCTCTGAGCCAACCCTTCAACACTGCCATCTATACAGCACAGGCAGATGCCAGCATCTGAAATACCGTAGGGATGAGTAACCTCAGAGCTCTTCCTGGCTCTGGGGGAAGCACCAGCAGCCTCACAAGCCCATCACTAACACTAGAGAAGGCAATCTAGGAAAAGGGACTCATTAGCAAACTAAGCAAGACAGAAAAAGCCCAGCCCTTAAATTTTAACATATTATCTCTTGAATTAAAGCCAGATGAAGTCTCCTTTCTCACTTCCACTTTCAGAGATGCAATTTCCTTCCCTGCTCCTATTTTTCCTCAGGCCTCAAATTTCTCCACAAGAAGTGGATTTACTTCCTACACATGATTTCAACTTAGATTTTAGAATTTCAAAATTCTGAACTATTCTTTTTAGAAGTAAAACAAGTAGACTAATTTCAGAATTACATAATCTTTGTTTTCCTGCCACAACTCATCTGGTGTGCTTAGAGATGTTTTGAAATGAATGGTAGAACTAATAGTGATTTTTAGGTCCAGGCAACAAAAAGCTAAATAGTTCTTGTCAGTCTGCAGATGCAGAAATCATATAAACTTTGCTAATGGGGACAAGAAAAGAGAATTTTAAAAAGTAGTTTGTTAGACAGAAAAGGTACATCTTTACCATACCCTGAAAGGCCTAGGTCTTGAATTACTGGTAAAAGGGAGGATGATTTACAAACAATTCACTGCACAATGAAACTGCTCACAGCTAAGAAGGTAGAAAGAAAGAGGCAGACTCCTGGCTACAAGCCCTCAAATGAAAAAAAAAAAAATCCCTACAGCACCTCAGCTACATCTCTTCCATCTCAACCTTTCCTCCTCTTCGCCCGCAAAATGTCTTTATCGAGTTACAGCTGCCAGCACTCTGCTTCCAACTACATGCTGCCATCTCTAAAACTCCAATTCCCAAATACTTCACCACTCTCCTAATTGTTCTGCAAACAGCCACGGCATCTGGCTCAATTGGGGATCTTCCAGTTAAAATTTACTGTAAACATCTTAGCAGTTTGTGACAATCTAGAAAACACTTGGAGTCTTCCCTAGAAAACCTAGCTGGCGCAAATCCTCAAGGTTCTTTTCTGTCTCTTCCCTCCTTAGCTTGCAGACCCTAAAATGCTGGATAGCAAGAAAATCTTTTTGAGGACCCACCCTCCCTTCAGTTAAAACACACTTGGAAACAACCATGAAGGAACTGCTGCAAAGGGCACTGAAAGGCAGCTGCTGGGAGCATGTACTGCACATGCCCATGGGTTAATAGCTATGCACTGCCTTTGATAGCTTAGAGGGGAATCTTGCACAGTTCAGCTTCGGTTCAATGGTTTAAACATATGGTTGCACTAAACTGCAGAATTGGCTCACACTGAACTCCTGAATTAACCCACCCAACACTCTTTACTGCAAGCAAAGAGAATGAAATTAGTTTTAACTGAACTCTGAAATCATGTTTAAACCAAACAAAATCAGTATTAAGTTAAAAAGAAGAGCTGGGTGGGTTCAGTAACCCTAGAAACCCTACGCTATAAAAACCAAAGTAAATGCTGGAAAGAAAGCAGACTTGCTCATCCCCCAAGTGGAAAATTTACCAGTTTCTCCTGCAAGCCACAGGGAAAAAAAAAGAGTAACATGGCACAGACTGAAAGACATATCAGTTACACCAGAAAACTGGAATTTTTTTTTAACTTTGACCATGATTCTTTCAGCCAATTGTATTTCCTTTGCCTTTTGTACAAATTACTGCTCTGTTGTATTTGCTCAAGTGGTTTAAATACATTTTACCTCCTCCTATTTTGCAAAACAAATGCTCCCCCAGCTCCCTCTCCCAATATATTAGATACCTGTTCACCTCCACAGGGAAATCACTGCTGGACATCCTCATCTGCTCAAGTGGGAATTGTCCTCCCTCAAGCAGAGCAAGAGGATACGGAGCCGCAGGAAAGCCAGAGGCAGAAACCAGCTGTGCAGAGGGAGCCCAGCAAGCAGGAACAGGGCTGGGAGCTGCTCTGCAGCTGGGAGGTGATGGCAATGGGGAGAAAGAGCCACCAAAGGGTCACCTGCCACAGGTTGTGAAGGAAGGTTTTATAGCAGCCCTGCATAATTCAATTTGGTTCGAGTCACCTTCCTCAAGGTCTGGTCTTTGAAATGCTGCTGCAGAGGGTAAACCTGGATGTTATTTTCTTAAAAAGACCTGACTTGGCTTCTGTGCATCATCTTCAGGGTGGTGCTTATCAAAGCCACAGCTGTATCGCCATTAGCCCTGATAAAAGCTCTCAGTAAAGTGAAAATACCTTCAGGATCAGGAGACTGCAACTCAAGACTTAGCTTCAAGCCACAAGGCACAACAGGGACATGACTAGGTTTTAAGGCAACTGAGTCCAGAAAGCATGAGATTTCATTTTGCATTTGAAAAATATAACCTAAAAAATAACTCTGCCTTTGTTTTGAAGAAGAAATCAACATAAGCTTAGTAGTTCAGAACATCATCTTAGGAACACTCTCTAGACAGCTTACTTGTTAAGAAATAAACTTAACTCCATGCACTTTGACGTCTGCTACATTACTATTCTCTTAATTAGAAATTTTCAGAAGAGTGCATCTTATTTGTGAGCACGAAGAAACTCACCCACACTTTGTGAAGTCATACCTATTCTATTATTAAATAAAAAACCCCAAAGATTTGATTACAGATTTGTTTGGCATGACAAATTCCAAAAACAGTTAGTGGTTGAAGCACTGAAACATTGTCTAGCTTCCCCAACAGAAAGCTGGATAATTGGGTTTTCCATAAGATCTGTGTGAAAGCAGACTCCATTCATGTGTAATTTGGTTGAGTATGTCTTCCACATGGATGGGAGAAAAAAAAAAAGTCATGAAAGAAGTTTCAGGACCATTGTATTTTAAAACTTGCTTTGCATAGTGTTCCTTAATTAAAGTTGCAATTTTAAAAAATGCATGCATACAAGAAATGCTCCACACAAATTTCACTGGTTTGTCATGAAATGAATTTGTTAGTAATCCAAACACGAAATGTAACGTGAAACCTTTATTACTATACTAATAAAGAGTGAAATTATTATTACTGAGAAAAGTATCTATTTTCCAAAAACTTCTATAGTTTTTAATTCAGTGTGCGTATATTTCTCAAATGGCAGTGTAAAACAGTGTGTATCAGTGCACTGAATCTGACAGGGACAGGCTGAGCCTTTCCCCCAGCAGCCCCTGAAGTGCCTGAGCAGCACTCACACAGCACCAACACCCCCAGGGGCCAGGAAGCTGAGAATGGGCAAGAGGCTGGGAGGGGATGCAGCCAGGACAGGTGACCAGAGGGATATCCTGTACCATATGGTGTCATTCTCAGCAACAGCAGAGAAAGGAGGAGGATGACATTCCTTAGGAAGGCATTCTCTTCTGAAGCAGCTACTATGTGTACTAGGGCCCAGCTTCCCACAAAGCAGCTGGACATTGCCTGCTGATGGGAAGTAGAGATTAAATCTGTATTTTTGCTTTGCTTCCATGCACAACCTTTGATTTCTTTCATTAAACTGCCTTTAACTCAACCCACGATATTTTCCATATTATTTTTTTCCACTGCCCTGATGAGGATGGAATGTGAGAGCAGCTGGGTGGGCATCTGGCAGCCAGCCAACATTAACCCACCACACTTAAAAACACTAAAAAATT
Source organism: Hylia prasina (assembly GCA_013397195.1). Lineage (NCBI taxonomy): Eukaryota > Metazoa > Chordata > Aves > Passeriformes > Sylviidae > Hylia > Hylia prasina. Next base: position 295,220 of record VYXD01012919.1, read on the forward strand.
TGTAACTTTATAAAAGTCATCTCAGTATTAGACATATTTAGCACTGTAAATGTTTTAAAAACACATAGCATGAATGGGAGAAGTTCTCTGGACTCAACTATACACACACTGCTGTTGGCAGAGAACACACAACAGTCAATAAAGGTCAGCTCAGAATGATATGAACTGCTCGATATCTGCTCCTTCTTCAGTGGTATACATGATATACCTCCAGGAACAATCATGGGATATCACATATAGTTAATATTTTACTACATCTTCTAGTGGAACATGTCCCTGCTTCTGGCGAGGGTTTGGAACCAGGTGATCCTTAAGGCCCTTTCCAACCCAAGCCATTCTTTGATTAGATGAAAAAGGAAGTGTTCTTTTTTCTACTGACATGTCTCCCATTACGGTTTTTTTTGGTTTACATAATCATCTTGAAATACATATTAATTTTTGTTGTTATTATTTATTGGCTTTGTACAAAAATAAAGTTACAAGCATCCCTAGGGGAAATCAGAAACCATCTTTTGTGAAAGTTGTGAAAGCTCTTCGGAAATGGCTTAAATGCTTTGGAAGATCAATTTTTAAATTCTAGCTCTAAGTCTAGAGGAGATGAAGATGTTCTAAAGAAAAGAACTGGAAAACAGTTTCACTTAAACCCCCCGCAAAAAAACAGCTGTAGCAAATATTTAATTTTTAAAATGTAGAGAACAGTTAAGCAATTATTCAGAAAGATATGATGCCCAACAGGTTTTTTTCCAAACAGATGCTTTTGTATCATGTTATTTCTGCAATTCTTTTTGGATTGCTTTCTCTACTCCACCACATCCTTTAATTTAATAACTCCACAAGGTTTTGGAGGATTCACACATCCTTCGCTGCAGCAGGAAATGAAACATAAATTATCTACCACTTTCCTTCCTTTATTGCTAGAACTGCAAACATTTTGTGTGAAGTGGGGAGAAGAAAACTGCATCTGCAAGCCTGTTTCTCCAGCTATACAGAGCCTCAAGACTTATATGACAATTTAGCACTTCAGGCCACATACCTGCTGCTTTAGAGACTACAGGATCTCTGAGCTAAAGAAGACAAGTGTTGCAGCAGCCCTCTATTAGAGGGTAAAAATGAGCCAAGGCACAGACTCCTTGTTAAACACAGCATGAGAACAGTCCTTGTTTATTCTTCTTTACAGCTCAGCCATCCTGACTCAACTATTCACTGCCTCTGGCTGCAGATAGCTCCTCCTGTAGGTTTCCCTTGCAGCCTCTGACTGCTGGTTATTTCCTGCTAAACCATGATGGCATGTATTGGTTTGCAGACTGACTGCAGGCTTTTACCGGCCAGACTATCACTGCAGGTTCCAACAACAGGCTCTGACTGCAGACCCACACTGACCTTACAGTGCCCACGAGCCTGCTTCATACTCCTCAAGGTGCCTGCTTCATACTCCTCAAGGTTCCTCCTCCATGACAACCCTCCCGTTACCAGCTCACCTCACCCCCTCTTTTATCTCACTCATCTTTATTGGCTATAGCTGTGACTCATCAGTGTTGAGGCTGTATTGGTTAATTAACACAGTTGTTACTTATCAGGGGTGAGGTCACCTGTATTTTCTTCTCCTACAGACAGGTACTATCACACTGTATTCTCTTGTGCATTTGGCTTAGCAGAAGCAAAAACAGAACAGTTTATCTGGCCTTCAAAATTTTGGAAAATCCTCCATTCTGAACAAACAAGGAAACTTCTTTTTCACAATGGGAAAATGCCAAATTACGCAAAATACTGTTATAATTAATTGAAAATTCCTCTCCACTTGATAAATGCAGAAAATAACTGTCCATCGTTTCTTCCCAAGGGCAAATTCTATTAATGGCACATGAAAACTAGGTTTACAAAGAGGACCAGCAGCACACTGCTTTGTAATACCAAAAGGGCAGTGAAAAATAATAACATGTAAAAATACCAAATAAAGAACAATGTAGTATTGTGCATTGAAACAAGGTGCCTTTACAAGCGGTGTTCTGTTATGCCATACCCCATGTAATACACATGAAGTAAACACTTTATTGCAATGAAATACAAACAACCTGCAATGGGACATCTCCTGTTGCACATGCTCCATGACAGATGGTACTGGAATAGTATTTGCTGCAAACCAGATTAAATCAGTTTTAGAAACTGAATTCCATCAATGAACGGATTGCACCATCTGCTTCCACTAATATATATTACAGAATGTGTATTTTCCATAGCTGCATATTTACTCTGTATGTAATCAGAAGCCTATGAGACAAACAGGTACAGCTTAGCTACAGAATGGCTGAAAAGCATCGTCATCTGAGAATGTCAAGGGTGTAAACAAAGGAGCATTTAGGTTATTGAAGGCTGTGCAATGAAGTAATGAAACAAAATTAGGCAAAAGAAAATTTAAGCAGCACACTGGAACACTAACAGTCATTGCAGTGATGAGAGAAATACAAATGCAAGAAGTGTAGATGTAATAAAGTTTCTTACTAATATGTAGGAAAAACCAAGAAATAATCTTTCAACAGAAGCCTAAGCAGGGCTGTCTGGAAATCTGAATTTTTATTACATTTTTTTTGTGCTTTCAAGAGAAAAAAAACAGACTTGAATGAGGAGGTAAGCCAACATTTGAAGTTTTCATGGAACAGAAATCCTGCAAAATTTTGTTTTGGAAATCCAAACATGATGTTCCCAAAACAAAATATGCTTTCCCAGTATCCTCAGCATCTGCTGACTGAAATTAATGCAATTCCTTTTATTTCACAACTGCCATTTTTATGGCTTGCTGTGGTGACAAAAATGACAAAATCTACCTTAGACTCCACCTCAGGGACTGCCAAAGCAACTGCAGGACCTTCTCTCTGACAGTGCAGCCATGTGAGTTGCTCAGAATGCCAGAGCCCTGCACTCCCAGACCAGCCAGCTCCCCACACCACCCACAGTCCATACAGATAGCCAGGTGACTTTAGAGCCACTGACATCTCACGCACAAGACCCCTTCTTATAAGCAACTAAAAAGTCAGGCTGACACACTGGTGTGACATTTTGTGGCACATTGATGTAACAGCAATGTAAAAATGAACCTGAGGAAAACCCTTGAGAAGCCAGGGTGAGATTTCACCATTATTGTTCTACATATCCTCAGTAGCAAGGATGGTTATTTTCAGGAGAGTAAGATACCAATTGCAATTAATGAAACAGTATTTAATCATAAATTGTAGTGTTCTCTTTGAAAGAACAATAAAAGAAACAAGAACTATTGGGGCACTACTTTTCCCCAGTATAAGTGCACGGAGGAACGTAGCAAGTTCTAAGAAAAAAAGAAGTAGAACTCTACAGGGTCAAAAAATAAAAAAGGAGATATGAAGGTATGACTGAGGTGTATGAATTCATTCAGACCAGGACTAGGGAACAACTGTACGATGTGAACAACAGAAGTAGCAGGCATTAAATCACAGGAAAATCCACAGCAAACAGTTCTTCACACAACTTGTAAACAAATGGCAGAACTTCTTGATGCAGAGTATTATGAATGCTAAAAGTGCACATGGGTTCCCAAAAAGTAACTTTATTCATGACTGCTAAATACCAGGACAACCAAACAGTCCTTGAGATATGTGTATCACAGGACAAGCACAGGGTGCTGGATTTAGCAGGATTCAAGCACTCACTCCAGCTCAATAAAACTGAGACTCCAGAAAGAAAAGCACATCAGTCATTGGTGTGATTTTTTCTCACAGTCCTGAGAAATATTAATTACTGGGACAGTAATCATGTTTCATAGACAGCTGCTGCAGATAAGGGAAAAAAAAATTAATGTCACGCTAAATGTGACAGATTTAATTGCGTAGATTTAATTAGCTTCTGCTCAAAGGTATCTCTTAAGAGAAGGATGGGATCCAATACAAGGACACAAAGGCATTAAACTGCTGCAATCCTATTGGTGGAAGTAAGTCTAAGATATAGAAGAAAACTGAAAGGGAGACCTTATGAGTTGAGTATGTATTATTTCAAAACTAAGGCTTCTGACTTCAGAGCCTTGCAGGGGAAGAAGCATCTCATATGACCTATATAGACAAAGGAAAATAAGATGAATCTGGTCTTCGCCTGAAACTGGGAAGTGATCATGCCACAGGATTTCTCAGGACTTGCAGAAGAGCACCATCAGTTCACTTGCCAAAGCAGGACTAGTCAGCCTCTTCTTACCTCTATTTCCCCACTCTAAATCACAGCATAAAATCGACCACTCAAAGTGCAGAGCCTTTTATGACCTTTGGGTCCATCCAGGCATATTACAGAGAGTATTAAGAAACCACAGTGGGCCATGACATCACCATGTGAATAAACACAGAGGTACCACTTTGGAATAAAGTGCAAGCTAAACAGTTAATCCAAAATCAGACATAAGAGGAAAAAAGTGGAACATTCATTCCTGCTGGCCAGTGAAACTACAGAGAAATTAAATTATTTCTTCAGGATGGACATACGTGACACAGCTGGATATTTACACCCATCATAGAAAAGAACTACAAGAATAAAAATAGAGGTAAAAAAGAAAAGTTTGTGAGTTAGTGTTTACTTTAGAATGAAGTAGCATAATCATGACTTGACAAGGATAGTCCCAAGCAGGGAACCCTATGCATCCATACTGACATTCAGATAGATCCACCCCCTAAAGCCAGAGAAAATGAAGAATGCAAATGTAGACAGAAATACATGACAGATAATTGCAAGGGTTTTGGAAGAGTTTTTTGAATAATCAGGAAGTCACAGTTACATAAATAAAAAAATTTCTTCAAAAAGGAATAAAGGCACAACAGGGAGGAAAAAAAAATAACCAGCAAATAAAAATGAGAGGCCCTTGAACAGCCTTCCTAAGATATTAGTTTTCTGTACTTCACTTAGCAGAGGGACATCAGATAGAGTTTTGTCTACTTGGGGTTCTTAGATAAACACATTCATTAGTAGGTGGACATAGTGAAACTACTATTGCAACTCTAATCTCCATCCAGAAGTCAAAATAGGGCATCCTCAAGGATAATTCAATGAGGAACAGAAACTGTGGATGGATTCAAGTATCTCTTTCTTGTAATCTTGAGGGGTGTTTTATGGGTTTTCCGTTGATTTTTTTAATGTCTAGAGCTTCATCTTCCTTGAAGATGGGCTACTAGCTACTTGGTTTGAGTCACTTTGACAGTTATTTCTAAAAGGCTCCTATTTGCTGCAGCAAGAAGCTGTAGCTGAGTAAGAATAATTTTGTCATCTAGCTTTTAAATCCTCTAAAACCAATTTTTCTTTCCCTTCTTTATTAATATTGCAATGAACTGAAAGTACTTCTGCATTCTACCAAAACTTCAACAATCTTTTTCGTTAACTTGAGAAAAATTCTGAACAAAACCAAAGCAAAATATTATGTTTTAAAAAGTAAGGAAGATGCCTATACTCTAAATGAAGCTATTGATTTACCTTAATAGAAGGCAAAAAGGCAGGATGCACTAATTGCCTGGTCCCTGAGAGCTTAGAGTAAATGACTCTTTTTAGCCTCAATTCCTTTCACAGGGGACTTTCAATTCACACACAAAACTGAAGTGAAAGCCAAGTTCAATTTATTTTAATCTGACATTAACTTAGTCCAGGGCACTTGCTTCTGTTCATAGTGATTAATAAAGAGAAGAGATGTAACCGTCAAGCCACTGTGAGAAGCCAGGTTATCTGAAGAGCACCTGAGAGACAGAACAACACTTAATCATTCTGAAGGCAGCGTTGCAGAATGGGTGGCTTCCACACTGCATTTTATTTCAGGGAAAAATCCCTCCCTATTATGGCAGCATCGTCTTTGCATACACAGTAGGAGCAGACCCATGAGAAAAGGAAAAAAGAATTGAAAAAGCAAACCAAATACTCTGTGATCACAAAATATAGCAAACACATGGGAGTCCACACCACCATTCATGGGGTGATATAATAACTGCTGCAAATGATGGAAGTCTTCCTCAATTTGATAGGATTTAAGGATAAGGCCCTAGAAGCTCCTAGTAACTACTTGGTTAGTGCAGCATCACATGAATTTACAACATTGTTTTGATTTCTGCCTTTTTAATTTTGCTAAATAAATGCCTTGTGCATCAGCCACTTATACAGACACAGAAATACATCAAAAGACCCCAGCAAACATCAAAGCTGACCATGTAACACGATGCTTCCATTGCTTCCAAAAAGGACACTGGTCTTTCTGGACTCAGTAAGAGCTTGTGCACTTCCTTTTTAGCAAGTTTCAGATATCTATAGCAAGTATGACTTCTATTTTGCACTCACCAGATTTCCTAAACCCCAGATTTGGATTCTGTGAATTATTCTTTTATTAAAATCATAGCACATGTGACATGTGGGCAAATATGCTTATAACTCTTTTTCATCTTCTCCGGATGATATTTAGGACACTTATGCTTCACTCACCAGCTTCTAAAACGGACCTGCCCATAATCTTCAAACTACTTCATGCAAAATTAGGCAATTCCTGATTTTCATTACTCATGTTCATCGCTGCAGTATTTACACAGCACCAATCATGCAGCTGCCTGTGCACAGACTGGAACACACCACTAATTACATATGTTTCATTTGGTTCTATTCCTCTACAAGTGATGTTACGGTTTTCAAGGGCCACGTTCCAGGCTCACAGCCAGATGTTCAGGGACCAGAAAGCCCTGAAGTATATAAACTCATTTGAATTTACTGACCTTTTCAGAGAAATAAAACCACAAATAAAGTATGTCTGCTATTTTATTTCCTAACTTGTGTATCAACAGCTAAAATATGACAGCTTGGATTCACTGAAGCTGGTAAAGCTTTACTTATGATTCCTTACATATAATTTTGAGGTATTTTTAAAAAATATATATAAAAAGAAATTACAGTTTGAAATCTTTGTTAGAAAAAAGTAACAATAGATCAGTTTATCATTTGCTTGCTCTTTTCTCATCAATTTAGATGAATGACTGTTTAGACCAAGCAGTTGCTTTTCAAGCAGCTTTCACAGGTCTTACTTTCCTTCATACAGCTGAAGTCTCATTATATGCACAGAAGACAAAAGTACAATATTATTTATTGTCCTCAGTTTAGTCAGTTTCTAGACTTCCACAAATGCTATGCTTAGGTAATTGAAGAATGTGAAGTATTTCTTTCAGCTGTACTATGCACACTCACACACGTGAAGTAGAGTGTAATAGAAAACAACTTAAGATTTTTAAGAGCTTATAATGCAATTAAACAAATAACTGCCATATTCCAATCTGTGTTCTGTCAAATTTCATAATGCAAGTACAGACTATGCAGCAGCCAATCTACGTCACTGAAGATACAAAGCAATAGCTCACTTTCCATAAGCATTGGCTCTTAGGCATGCCAGGAACAAAAACCTATATGCTCACTGTGGCTAACATTTACTCACCTAGCATTTCACTTACATACAGCTTAATGAAATAATAAAAAAAACTAAGTGCTATATAATAAACCACCTCCACAGAGTACAAAATAACATCTAAGTGACATTCAAAGTTAGGTTTTTTTATTTTTTAAAGCAGCAAAAGGACATATTAATTGTTAATTCTTTCTGTACCAGACCATGCAAATCTAAGGATAGAGAAGAGGGAAAAAATACTGCGTAGGACTGCAATGAAATGTCTTAAATCTGGCAGATCTATTTGCTAGCTTTGTCCTTGCTAAGATCCCACAAATTGTGAGAAGCACTTTTTACCCCTAGAGTGGACACTACATCAGGAATTTGTCTTCTAATATGAAAATGGGCTAAAAAGAGTTAAAAAAAGAAACAGCAATAAAAACAGATTTAATAATCTACTCCAGTTGGGTGATTTAGGCATCAATTTATAAAACCTACACCATTACTCCTACTCTAATATGTGGCAGCATAACCTCGCTTGTAGGTGTTTCTCTCCAAGTTGCCCTGAGAACCTCTCATGGTCGATATTGTAGTAATAAAGTGCATTTCATGTTAGTTTAAATTTGTGGTATAAAGACTGGGAAATGAAGCTTAGGTGCACAGTTAGAAATTTAAAACAGATGCTTTAATTCTGATACAATTTATTAGAAAATATTCATATGATTCGGTTTCACAGCATGCATGAATATAAATTCTCAAGAGATTTAATTGGGTGTATTTTATCATAAATTGCATTCCCATAGACATATGCTGCTCCTGCTTCCTGCTGATAATAACAAAGACCAACTGACGCTTAGGAGCACATCTCAAGTGTGGTTTTCTGACAGCATTAGGTACAGTAAGAGAATAAAAAAACAGTGCTCAATATATCAGTGGTTTTCCCAGTTGCTTTAACATACTGACTTAAAAGGCAGTTTATGTTATACTGTACAAATTAACCTCATGAAGTTCTATGTTTTGTGAATCTACAAAATATATCTTTTGCTTCCAATACCATAAACATGGCATATGAAAAAAATCTTCTTGCTGTACCCATAGATGTGCTTCATGAGAGTCTACAAAAACATTATCTTGTTTTGAAAATCACAGTTTTGATCAATTAACTTCTTATTAACTGAGTCTTTTCTGCAATACAGTGATTTCTTAATGCTCTAAGCATTTTGATCATAGTTTCATACTTTCAGGATGTAGTATTTTTTCCCTGAATGTCACTTCAGAGAAAGAGGACTTAGTTTTCATGGACTTTGTTGAAAAGTTCTTTGTCAACATGAGCCACCAACTGCAGAATAGTTAAAATGATCTTGATTTTTCTAAGCAGTTCCCAAAGTCAAAACAGAAGCCAATGTCTGAGTTCAAATTAGAATTAAAAATAAAGAAATTATTTGAAATTTAATTTGAAAATTATATACAAGTGTTTTGGGTTTTTTTAATTTGGTTTGAAATGTATTATATAAATGCAGATCTAAAGTGTAATTCTCTCAGGTATTATCACTTACCATCTTCAGGTATGCATCCACATATTGGTGTTGATTTCCATGTAGTCTGCTATTTTTATCACATATTTTTCTACTCCCTCCTACACTCACATACAGTGAAATTTCTCTTTCAAGATGACTTCATAATTCAGAATATATCCCAGAAAACAGGGGATTTTCTTCTCTTTTTTAACAAAAAGAAATCTGGCCATGGATATTTTTGTGCTCCTGTTTGTCCTGTCTGTTTTCCACTTGGAAAAAAGATGAACTATGATACAGATAATATTCAACCTTGTAACAGGTTTTGAACACAGGGCTTTCTTTAACCTCAGAAACAGCTACAGTTAACAGAGAGCTAGGATCTTTTCTGATATGACACAGGAACTTTAAAAAATAAGCTTACCAGGCAGAATATGCGTCTCATTACTTCTAGGCCCAATTAAACATATTTTTGAAAAATCTGAACTATTTTGAAAGTGATATTTTTCACCTCCTGGTTTTAGATTTGAAGTGATTGCATTGTCACAGTCATGATGGTCTAAGGGTTAACAAGTGGCTGAGTTCATGGGAAGATAAGGACTCGTGGTAAGCTGTTTTTTACATTTAGAGTTTTCACCTTTATGGGGCTGTCACGTTCCTGACTGAACCCAACCTGAGTTAACACTGTTCAACCAGCTTCTGAACAAGGACAGAAGCTGTGTGTCTTCACTGTCTGCAGATTGGAATCATAAAGTCAGAACTTTATGTTATAAACAGAAATGAACCCTGTAGAATCCCCAATTTCCCCATGCCTATTGTTGGGAATGCAGCACAAAGCCTCAGAACTGAATACAACCAAGAGCAGAAGGATCAGAGGAAAGCTCCTTGGTGAGCTGTTTCTTTGTCTAATGCATTACCGTTTTTTCTTTATCTTCCTCCTTGGCAAGGTCTCACTCAGCACTCAAGAACACACACACAATCCAAGGGAACAGCAGGGCAGTAATTCAAATTTATATCACGAGTCACAGGGTACAGTTCCTCCTGATTCTGCTGCTATCATTAAGAAGGGGGTTAGTCAGGTATTCCTGAAAAAACAGGGACCTGTTCAAAGACCTAACATAGACACTTTGTTGCCATTAACTTTGGTTAGGATACAGTCTGTTCACACTTTTCTCAGTTACTGTTTCATTGTGTCCAAGAGCTGAAAGATGGTGCTGTAACTGTTAATTTCTGGCAGGTATTTTTGGAATTGTTGAATTAATTCTCAGAACTGTCTGTCAGGATGGACTAATATGTTAATAAGGTGGGAGATTTGCAATGTTTGGCATTTGGAAAATCAAACATAAATTATCAATAGAAGACAGTGTTTGAGTTGAGCACAGATTTAAATTTCTTTATGTTTTGAAACTGCTGCTGAAGAGAACTCCTGAATAAAACTGGAATTTCACCTTAGTCAGAAAGCGTCACCCTAAACTTCCATCAGCAAGTATTTGAGTGCTTGACAACACCAGAAGCATCCAGCGCACCTAAAGTTTGAGTGAGAAAAATACCCTGGATGAGGGAAGGGAAGGTAGGGGATAAAAGAAGACACATACAGTGATCAACTAAAAAAAAAAGAGTCAGTCTGTCCTCCAAAACACCCCAAATCCCATCAGCCTGCTGCTACAGGTTTCACTATTGCCCTTCACCTTCTAAACCTAAGTTCTGGTCTGCAGTTTCTAAACTGTTCAGAGATGGCTCAACTAGAAATGGCTTTAGGTAGCTTATGTTACAACACCCTCACAGAGACAATGGACCCCAAAGAAAAGAAAATTAAATAATTTTGATAGAGCAGGTAACATATCAATACTTACCAACACAATATGCTTGGAAATCAATAGGATACCAATTCAGGCACGCAGAGTCACTTTTAGTGCAGAACATTATCAGCCTTGAGCTGTGTCCGAAACTTGGGTGAAGATGAGAGCATTTTTTAATAATTTCCATTTAGTGGCTTTTCTATATTAATTACACTCTGTTGGAAACTTAAATTTCAAGTAGCAGCAGATAAACTCTCCAAGTATCACTACTTGATACTATGGCTTGCTTTCAAACTTGTGACTTGCAAGCACCTGAAACGGAAGAAGCTGACAACTCCCAGGTAATGCACTATTCATTTTATCTTTGAACATTTCAGTCTTGTGAGGCACTGGGAAAGCACAGAGCAGTCACCTGGAACACAACACTCCAAGGCAAAACAGATCTTTATAACTCCTGTGTGATAGGCTTATCTACCAATATTCTCAAGTCCTTCTCTAGCAGACTGCTCTCAATCACCTGGTTTGCACTGATACTGGGGGACTGCCCTGCCCCAGCTGCAGGACCTTGCATATTATCATACATTTATGTGTTCTACAGAAGACATATTACAGAACAAACTCATACAAAATTGTAAGATAAAGTAACACTGACCCTAAACCTTAATGATCACTGGTGGTTGTCACAAAGCTGCCCCAGTTCCAGCTTTCTACCAGGGACAGCAGGGGAGGAATTAAGCAGCAGAGTCCATAAGCAGTCTTCATGCCTTCCTGTTGGGGTCATCACAGCATTCAAGAGAAAACTTCTCATTTCAATCTCAGGTATGGATAAAGCACATCAGCTCTAAAGCAGTTTCACTGTACTATTCAACAAACATACAGCCAGATTTGAGTTGTAATACTCTTCCTACTAGTGCAGAGGCATTTGTGTTGAGTCCTAATGGCGATACTGGCTTAATGTACAGTGCAAAATTTTCAGTGAAGTATCACAGATACCAAAATGACAATGATTAAATCCCAGGCAAATCTACTGACTGACATCAAAGGAGGCAACAGCCTAGCAAAAATATTGTAACAGACTTTAGGAATGGTGCAATTATTGTATACATGGTTCAGTTAAAAAAATGTATTTCATCAAAAAGCACAAAGCAGCTTGCAAATTTCAAACTCAATGTAGACTTGACAGGAAGGAATACTTTCAGGATTTACACAACACTAGAAATGACATTTAAGTCATATTCTGTTGATAAAATACCATTTCAAAGAGAAACCACCTCATTCTCTCACAGTCATGTCAGTTTTGCAATGGTAACTGAATCAAAATAGCATCATTTGTTTTTCTTAAAGCCATAAGCAGACAGATCTGTATTTAAATGAAGGCATGGAAAGAACAAAGAATTTGAAAGCCATTGTTTTTATATGAAATTGTTAACTTTGTGCATGCACCTGAATGTACTTAAGAAATACTTCAGGCAGTGGTCCTTTGTATTTACTTCTGCTTCTTTCAAGAGGTGGAAGTAACACTCTGTAGAAGAACTTTTCTGAAAAAATATTACTGAAAATGATTTACACTTGATTTGAAACGTAAATATGTCTCCTGTGATTTTCAAGTTCCTTCATTGTATTTGCAGCTTAAGTACAATTTGTTGGCCTTTGATACTGGCAATCCCATTTTTTCTATCCAGGTGACTCAAGAGAAAAAAAGTGAGTTTATGTAGACTAGATGAGTGAATTTCAAAGAATTTTACATTATATCTCTCACTTAAGTAATTTACTGTTCTCTTCCATTTTATGACATTAATTTGAATTAATTTTAAAAGGCCTAAGCCTTTTTAAAAACATCCCAGAGTCAAGCATTAGCAGGAGGCTGCACAATATCCCCTCTTTTGGAAAACATTTCAGGATTGTGCCTGAGTACTAAGTGATTGCTGCAGTGCTTCAGTATCTTGTATTAATATCTGCGGCATTTAGAGAATGAAAGAGTCTTCCATAAAATGCAATGCTGTGATTAATTTCTAAGCTGGCATCTTTTCCACCCTCAAAGCCTTTGAGGAGCACAGGAGATACCTTCACTGCTTTTCCCCCATGGTGCAGCTGGTCTTATGGCACTCTAGGACTTAAGCCCCCACTGGAATTTTGCCATGCCTTCAGGAATTAAATCACCCACTGATCACAGGGAAACCCAGTTTGATAAGCACTGGAATCCTACAGACATTCCTTCAAAAAAGAACCAGAAACAGAGGATGGACAGTTTGTCATCTATGAATTTCCTTGACCTTGGTGACATCCAAGCATCAGGTGCTATTTGAAGGGACACATGTGCACCCTGTCACCTTTCAGACCATTGTTTCAGCGCCTTCCTGTAGCTTCATAAATTTCAGAAATGTTTTGATAAGCCAGGAAATCAATACCTGAGCAATAGAATTTGCCACCTGATGACTCTAATCCTTGATTCTGCACCAGGTAACTTTTAGTACTCAATTATATACAATTTTTGGAGTTCCTTTGCAGCAGGGAACTGTTGGACAATACCTGTCTACTGATCTGTGACAAACTCCAAATATTATCAGCAGTATGTGAACAAAGTGGCTTAAAAATAGAAGACGTGGTATGGTGCTGGCATTCTACATATTGTGAAAATTTGAGCTTGTCAGGCTGGTAGTTGCCAAAGCAGTACTCAAAATCACTACAGCATTTGGAATGGTGGCTAGTTAGAGATTCATGAGCTTCAGTGAGGTCTGCAAGAGAGAAAATGCTGACACCGATAAAGAAATGAGCTTTTTTATTTACATCAGTAACACCAGATCAGTCATGGTAGTTAGAACTGAACTCTCTCATTGTCACCCACTATAGTGTGACTTTCATATTACAGATGGAAAAGAGGATGAAAAGGAATGTGCTACCCTGGGAAGAGGAAGGATGCTCCTACGTACTAAACAAGTCCTCCACTGAAATCTGGAAAGCACCTTAGCAGCAGAGACTCTTAATTATTGTTGCCCCAGTAAACAGTATGGGTAAAAGACTCCAAGCATTGTATGATACCAAGGACTCTGGTTTCAAGAGACAGTGCCAGTGACATTATGGTTTACTAGAATTATAAATATCCAGAACTTCTGGTGCTGAGTACTGGTACCGAGCGAGGCTTTTTTCCAGCCTGAAGAAGCTGGCTACGACTGAAGCCTGAACATACTCCAGAGTGACTATTTTTAGCCTCACTGCTTTCAGCAGAGAGAAAGGAAATGGATGCTATTTTGCTAATTACCATAAAGGCAAACTAGATATGTTCTTAAATGCAATGCCTCTGTTTCATGAACTTTGTGTCAAAAAAACCCCAGAACAACGAGAACTCTCCAATTACAACTATTGATTTCCTTCCCCAAGGTATAAGGAAAAATTCACAGAGTATTCGCTATAAACTCTTCGTAAATATTCATCCCAAAGCTTCTCTCTTCTTTCTGAAAATGACCTTCATGTTGGGCTTCTATCAACAACATACCTTTCTAAAAAGGCACAGAATATATTCACTATGCTCTCTATTCAGAAGCTGTTTCAGTTCCAGAGAAATGCAGAGGAATTTGGACTCAATCTTGGGCAATCAGCTCTAGGGGGCCCTGACTGAGGAGGGGTGTTTGGACCAGCTGACTTCTGGGGGCCCCTTCCCTCTTCTGTGATTCTGTGACTCTCACCTGGAAATGATGACATTTAAAAACAGAAAGAAGGCAAATTTCATGCCATGCTGTAATGAAGCCATCTTAAGATAAAACAAAAGGAGAACAGCAAGTCAGCCAGCAAAGCCTACTTTTTTTTATCCTCTGTCTCCAGGCTTTTACAAAAAAAACGAAACTGAGATCCAGTGATCAGATCAATGGTCTCTCCCAAAATTTAAGGAAGTATCAGTTTCCATAACCAATATAATTCATATGCTAGAAAGTGTATTAAAAAAAGAAGAAAGGAATGCCTTATGCCTCCTTTCCCCCCACCCCCAACCCACTCAGATTAGCCTGTATACACTTGGCTACCAGAAGCTGAAGACAACAATGGGGTAAAAAGAACATACTAACCTTCTGCATCCAGCTGCAGATTTAAGAGAAACACAATAAAATACCTGCTGCATTGCCAACAGTAAGCTATGCCTTATTTATTAGGAACATTATAATGGCTGGAAGCAGTGACCAAAATTACAACCTTTTTCATACTACCGAACAAAAAAGCATGGTAATATAAAAGACCTATTAAAATCCTGTCCCAGAACACTACTTGTGAGAACAACAAAAAATGACAGACAAAATGAAAAGGACCAGGGACAGTGAAAAGAGTCTACGATCACAAAACATATATAGCAAACAAAGGCAACACTCCTGACCTCTGCAATGGGGAATAATCACTTCTCTGTGCTGCTGAGCTCATCTCACTTAAATCTTATTTTCCTTACCTGCTTCTCTCCACTACTCTGTTAAAAAAATGTGAAAAATAGATCAAAAATGGACACAGATACTGGAAGTATTAGTGTGTTTGTTACTTTGCAGTCCTATTGTTCACAATTAGAGCGTTATTTTCTTGATTTGTTAAAAATTGGTGGGTGGCCAAGAACACAAGAATAATAAAATACATATCTTAACAGTACAGCTTAACCTACGAACATGATTAACATTAATTTTCTACAAACTGCACATACCTCTTTAGGAAAAACTGTGATTGGAAATACTCTAGCACATGAAAAAAATTTTTTGTTGTTACTTGAGTAACAAAACATCCCAGGAATGTTTTTCTGTGAATGAATGCTGAATCTTACCTCAAGCCAGAGAAACTAATCTTCGATACTTGAAAAATCAAGGTCTCACTGACTGACAGGCAGATGCAATCTCAGCCCTGGATAAAACTGGCTTCCCACCTCAAACAAACTGGGCAGCACGTCAGCCTTTGTGGAAAATGCACAGACGTAAAAATACATATGTATTTTGGAAAGAAATTCATAGCCAGCTAAGCCTGTTTACAAGAATAGGAAGTGGCATGGTGGTCAAATGACTCATTTTCTTCTGCTCGTAGGAAGTATTTGTGGGGGGGAAAAAAAAGAAAAAACCCAAAACAACCCCAACAAAAAAACCTCCCCAAATCCCTGGCATTATGCTCATTTTCAGCAATATACTGAGCTGTCAGTCAGTGAATACTCTCTCAGTACTTTAGTAAAGGTGAGGAACTCATCTGCATTAATTTAATTTCACTTGCTTGACCTAGAACACCAAGCTTCAGGACTTCTAGAGGCCTCCATAATATGGTTGTAAAGAAACGTGACTTTTCAAATGTGGAAATTCATTAATTATTCTAGAACATCTTAAAACTCATTACTCCTAAAAGTCTGTTATGCATGTTTCTTCCAGCAGCTGTTTCTAAGGACTTCCATTATATTCTCTCTGGAAAATTCTTATAAGAAAAAGCAAGAAGATGCACAAAATTCATGCAGCCCTGTTAAAAGCTGTTATACTGGCTATTACTATTTTAATTAATGACACTTCAATTTTTAAATTACTTAAAACAGCTACAGGGATTACCAGCCTCGTTGCAGTGTTAAATGTTGGCTCTTATTGATTTTTGGTAATCCTAGGACTCCTTTTTTATCTTCACGTGGTGTACAGTTTGTGAAACTTCAGTAATTGAGATAAGGTATGGTCAAACCAGAGTACTCCAAAAGCCATTGTGAAAAGTGACCAGCATCTCAGGATCACATTTGAGAATGAAACAAAGGCACTGAATTCATTCTTTTTTTGCCTGCCATTTTCCACTGTTGCAGAAGTGCTAACAAACACTTCACACAATTCATCAGCTGCTTGAGCTGGGCTTCACATGTGCCTTCAAAACCTCCTCTGAGAACTGCCAGCCTGGTGCCCAGCCACTGGAGACCTTTCTGTAGCTACTTGACAATGTCAGTCTGAATTGAAGCTTTGCAGAAGTCATTCTCAAAGATTTTTGTCCTTCTTAACTGTACCTGAAAATGAAATGTATAAGATATATTCCAAATACTTTTGAAATTTTTTTTCTGTGAGGAAATGGAGAAGCAGAAATGGGAAACAGAGACTGAGAAAGAATTGGGGAAGAAGAGAGTTTGCTATGATCAGAGGGATAAAGAGAAAGGACGTGAGGACCAGTGCAAGGATGGAAACAGGTAATGTGGCAGCAAGAATCTGAGATTGCTACAGCTGGCATGATGATATTTAAAAACTGAAAGATGGCAAATTTCATGCCATGCTGTAATGAAGCCATCTTAAGATAAAACAAAAGGAGAATAGTAAGTCAGTCATCAAAGCCTACTTTTTTTATCCTCTGTCTCCAGGCTTTTACAAAAAGGAAACTGAGATCCAGTGATCAGATCAATGGTCTTTCCCAAAATTTAAGGAAGTATCAGTTTCCATAACTAATATAATTCATATGCTAGAAAGTATATTAAAAAAAAGAAGAAGAAAGGAATGTTTTATACCTTTTTTTTTCCCCTGCACAACTCAGCCCTCCATTTTCCCTCTTTTGTGAATAGCAAACACCCCTTAGGAGTATCACAATATTCTCATCTCCTCTCAAGCCATCTGGAGCCTGAAGGGATCCTGAATGTCTGAGGAACTCCTCTCTTCCTGTGCCCCATGTTTCCCAGTGCAGACAAGCTGCTTGGAAGATCTCTCTCTTTGGAAGGATCATTAATCCAAGGTGGTTAAACATTGGGATCACGAAATTAAAATCTCTTAAGCTTCACAAAGACAAAATTAAGGCACAGATAATGCATCCTCATGGTGGAAAGTTGACTACAGTACGGAAATAGTCTGGTTTGTGTGTGACTGGCTAAGGAGGATGTGGAGCCTGCCTAAGGCAGCCTGTCAGAAGGGAAAGGTAACCTCCCTGGATGACATGGGTGGTGGGGACACAAGCCTGGTGCAAATACAGAGTGTGCTGCACAGAGAGCCATGTGTGTGACCCCACCTGTGACACACACACTGCTACCACAGTTCACATGTGCCCCCACTGTCTGACAGGCTGCATGGGGCAAGAAGGGAACTATTATAGAGTAGTGTAGGCACAGCATTTTCTGTGACACTGCACAGCAAAGCTGTCGGCATTTAGGAATGGTCTGCCTACTTTTTTCCCCACACAGTCCAAATATTTTTAAATGGGATCATGAGATCCACTCCCACAAGACAGAAACCATGACAGGTGCTTGGAAACCATGTATTATTTTCCAGCTAGCCTCAATATATGCAAATGTAAAACCAATCATTAAGGTGCTACGAAGAAGAAATACACTGGTAATAAAAATTTTGTAGGAGGTTGAATAGCACAAAGCTTTACTAGTACAGGATAGTGGGAGTTTCATGGTATTTGTCCCTCTTCTAGAATGTGAAGTTCAGGCAAACTGAAAAATTTTAAATAAATCTGCCAACAACAGAACTTGCAAGGTGGAATACCAAGTGAAGGTCATACAACCTCTGTTATATCTCAGTTAGGGAGTAGTTATCTCTAGACACACATCTGTACCTTTCAACATGTTGCAAACATCAGCCATCTCCATCTTTTCTGTAACCAAACCAAAAGCTGGGGGAAAAACCCTCCCGACTACAACATTTGTTAACACTTTTACTCACACATATCACCAGTTTCTGTAGTTTCACCATCCATCCTTAAACCCACACGTCACACTTATCTCCCTCTTAACTGTTGGTAAGCCCATCACAAGGCCATCACTTCATCCTCACACTGAAACCCTCCAGAGCAGCAAGGAAACCAATGCCACACCACGCATCCAT
The DNA here is from genome assembly GCA_013397195.1 of Hylia prasina. Taxonomy (NCBI): domain Eukaryota; kingdom Metazoa; phylum Chordata; class Aves; order Passeriformes; family Sylviidae; genus Hylia; species Hylia prasina. The sequence continues at coordinate 313,722 of VYXD01012919.1, forward strand.
CAGCTGATCTCCCTGACCCAGATGCAGACGACGAAACAGACAGGATCCATATCTGCACCTAATACCAGGAAGTATATAATCCTTTTTGGTTACTGCCAGCTCTCAGAAAAAAAGTGATTACAGATTCTGAGAGTGTGCAGCTTCATTTTCTAGATCTTAAACGTTTGAAGCAACTGCACTTATCTTTTGATTTTATTTCCTTCCCAACTCAACTTAGTATTATAGCACTCAAAGCCTACACAATAGACTCTCTGTTTTATCAATATTATAAATTCCACTTTGAAGAGTCTCTCTCATATCAAGCACAACTGTAGACGGAAAAATGAACAAAATGGTTTAATGTAACTGTGCTGGTTTTGCATTGATTGACATTTGGGTGAGGAGAGAAGCCACCCACAGAAATGATTTTTTCTAAGAAAAATCATTAACAGCTTCCTTTGTGCCTGACAGGGCCAATCAGCGGCTACTTTTGAATACTGACATCTTGTTAAACCACTAGAAAGTTGAATACGCCTCTGTGAACACACATATTAAAAACTGAGGAATGCTCTATAATGTAAGTGTTTTATCTTTAATGCTGTCACCTTTTTTATGCACAGACTGTAGCATGTTGAGGGTGGGAGAGCATAAAGGGAGTGAAAAGTTAGATCCTACTACTCAAATACCAGATACAGTATTTGGATATAAACTAACTCCTTCTCAGGCTGTGACTGCTAGATCTGCTAAATCTCTTGCTGATTCTCAACAGATCAGACTATTTTTTTTTTTAACTTCTTGATAGAAGGCAAAAAATCTTTAACATGTAAAGTTAGAAAGAGGAATACACAGCCTGACAATTTTTCTAGAGGAAGGAAAAAACCATTGTTTTCACCTGTCAGTGTTTTCAGAGACAAAATCTGCTTTTATGTTTGTACTTCTGTTGCTCCTATAGGAGTAGAACATGACAAAATTGGAAGACCAGGAGGGGCTGCATCCATGCATGCATGACAGAAAGTAGAAGGCTGAAAAATTCAAAGTTTTGGCAATACTTAATTAAAGCTGTCAGTTCTGTTTCGGCCTCCTTCTGTGGCCTTACCAGAAGAAGCTTATTTGATCAACTATGTAAAAAAGGAAAAAAAGCACTTGGATCAGGAAACCTGAGATTAGAACAATTATGAAACAAATACATCTTACATTCTATATTCATGTATATTGAAAATTGCCAGATTGAAATGAGTCCTCTTCTATAACATTACATTTGCCTCATACTCCATTTCCTACTGACAACAAAAACCATGACAGCAACCACAAAACTCCATCTGAAATGAAGTAGTTCACTGTACAGGAACAAACTTACGGTACTAATTTGCCAACAGCTAGAACATAAAATGTCAAAGCTGAATGAACGCAGTAAAGAAATACCGGAGCGATTTAGATGACAGAGAAGGTTAATAAAATACGATATATTGAAAATGTATATGATACACAGAGATCAGATCAGGCATTGGAGAAAAATGTCACTTTGCATTTTCTGTGTTTCTTTTGACAATTCTAAGACCAGTCACAGATGATTCTCTTCCTGAAATTTCCATTTACAACAAACTCACAGTATAAAAGGGTGATTTAATGAAAACCCACATGCTTAAAATATATTAAGATGCGCATAATATGAGGCAAAATTTAATCCCAAATCTGATTATGAGAGAACATCATCAAGTTAATTACCCATAAGATATATGAATCCCATGGTAAATTCTAGAGTATTTGCTTAAATTTTCAGAAGTCGCTAAATGATCCTGTTAAATATGTGTGTTGTGGTGTCCATGCTACTTCTGGTATTTTCAGTCACTACCTTTTCTAAGAAGCATGCAAGTTTTAGGTCCAGCACTTCTCCAGAAACTCTTTCCTACTCTGGACATTTTAAATGTCTTTTCAGAGATCCTTTTTGCCTAGCACAGCACAGTGTAAAGTGGAGTTAAACTTGGGTGATCCAAGAAGCGTGTCTCAAGCAGACCAATGCAATCCCTTAAATCCTCAGGACTTAAGCTTCAATCTTCAACCTTCAGCTTCAATCACATTTCAGCAGTCATATGTTCAAATATGAAAAAGTACATGTGATCTAATAAGAGACCTGCATATGATGGGATGCAGAAGTCTGCATCATCCCACCAGACAAAACCAGAGGGAGATACAACTCACACAGCAGCCTTCATTCCCTCCCTACAGTAATTCCACCCCAAATGCAAGATTAGTTCTGATTCTGTGTAAATCTGGTGTAAGATCATGATAATACTGAAATCACCCTTCCCTAGTAAGGCAATAATAAAAGCACCAAAGTCAGATATCATATATCATTTGTCATGAAGGACTCCTACCTTTTCAGCTTCATGTAATTTTCACTAGCTGCAGGTCTGCATTCAGCACGTTGCACCACTATTCCTTCCAAGGCAAGTTTATCTAGGAATGAAAAGAAAACGAAGTAAAACTGGACATTAAAATAAGATCCACTAAGAAGGCCAACATTTGAGTTATTTTTCACTAATTAAGAATTTACTAAATATAATGTAATTCAGAGTTCTCAAATCAAGTTCTAAAATCTCTGCTATTTAGACACCAAAGAAATAAGCAGGAAAAACAAGTTTGCTTAGCTGGTATACCCTAGACTTCCTTGTTTTGCCTTCAGATGTTTTACATATTAAGACTGAATTATAGAGCTCAAATTTTACTTAAGAGATTGCAACTCCTTTCTCTAGATGTTGCACTCAGATTATTATCTAGGAACTGTTTTCTGTAAATGGGACATTAATAAATGAAATGAAAAAAAATAATCTACAAAGAGAACCTGATAATCAAAGTATCCAAAATTAGTGGAAGATAAAACTATTTTTATTCTCAGGAAAAGAGTACCACATTATCCTCTTGTTACAATTTTTTTAAAAGTACACTAAAGGAACACAATGCAAAGAAGTAATAATACAGCATATAGTAACAGTCACGGAAAAGAAGTAAAAGCTTTCACTTAGTAATCTAGGACACCACACACAGGCCTTTAGGTAACACTTCTCTCTGTACATTCATCTCTGTGACACAGTCACTTTGTTACCCTGCGTGACCACCTTTTGCCTAAAGCAAGGATGACTAACAGAGCAAGGAGGTACCAGCCTACACCACTTTTAAAGGCAGGTAATCCAAAACTTGAAAGCAACTTAATGCACAAATTAAGAGAGAAGTGATGGTGGGCGAACTGCTTCACTTCTACTACGATGTTCTACAGCGTAATGTGTGGATGTCCAAGGCTTCCATGTCAATTTATCCATCTCTTTTGGGCATAGCCAGTGCAATATGTATTAAACAAACACCTCTGGAACAGCCTTGCATTACAAGGATGAGTTTTAAAGGCTTGATTAGCTCTCAGTATTAAAATGTCCTTCCAAGAGCGCTACACTGTCATTGTCACCTTCTCCTGGCAATGTCACAGAAGATGACAGAAATGCTTAGAAATACTGATGCCCAAGTAAACCCAGGGCACTCTGAGACACTTCTGGGTTTCCTATCGCCTTACAGACTGAAATATTACTACATCTGCACATCTAAGTCTGCCCTTCCTGAATAATGCCAGAAGCAATTACTTAGATATCATGTATTTTAAAATTATTTAATCTAAAATTTCTTGGATTGATTCAAACAAAATCTTTCAAAGCAGCAAGATTGCTGTATTTTTTCAGATAGGTTTGAATGAAACAGAGAAAATTTGTTTTAAAACACTTGTGATTTTGTGGATTCCCAGGTTAATGGTCAAAAGAGACAACTTGGCAAATTTGCCTGACTTTGTATGTATCATGGACAGAAAAAAAATATGGTCTTTCTTCTTTACAGAACCTAGAAACTTATTTGTGGCTAAAGTGGTACGAATATTGCTGCTTATTTTTTAATAAGAATTTGGCTTCAGCTTCTAGCAGTTGGTTCTTCTTATGACTTTCTATACTATGGTAAAGAGCCTTTCAGTACCTGGTGTTTTCTTCCTTTAAAAGTACTTATAAATTGTAATCAAGTTGCTTCTCAATCATCTTTTCAATAAATGAACCAATTTAAACTCTCGTATTATCTCATCACAAGACATTTTTGCCATACTTAAATCAGCCTGGGGTTTCTTATTTGCATCTTGTTCAATCTCAAAATGACCTTTTTGATTTTTGCGGTCAAATCCAGACAAAATGTTCCAATCCTTGTACTTCATGTACAAGGCTGTGCATGGTCTCCCAAACACCATCTTGCAGCTAAGCTTGTCTGCTGTCTAAGAACATCCACAGTCCAAAACCAAGGCTTATGTCCCACTGAACCACTCTCAGGGATTTTAACACAACCTTAGAGTCTTGCAGAATACACAGAGATACACACAAACCTCTGGATGCAAGACTGTAGTGAGGGAACACAGTTTTTATTCCCTTTGCAGCCTAATAAGATCTCATTCACCAAACTCAAATTCAGAGACTTGGGTCTGTCTTCAACTGTTGGAGAACCAGAGATGCACTGAGAAGATACCCAAAATGCTACACATCTGCCTTGATTTTTCCATAGTCACATCAGCCTAGAAGGTAATGGATGAATAAGGCATGAAAGTGGTAGTTCCCTGTTAAAAACACCTACTCAAAGTAGATAGTATAGAACAAATAGGTCTGAAATAATAGCCATACTTAGTGATGAAAAGGGAAAATAAGACATTTTCCCAAGAGTCTCTCACCCTCAGTTGCCCAACATGTGATGGCAGGTACAAAGTACCCTCTTAGCACAGCTCCACACAGGCTCCTCCACAGAATCCATAGGTTCATCATTAGCTGCCAAATGCATGCTCACTCTGACCTCCCTGCCTGAATGCCCTGGTGCCAATTCATAAAGCAATTTCAACTATTGTCTCAGTGAGATGATAGATATGCTGGGGAGACAGATTCCAGCTTGGAATCCTGCTGACAGTCATTACCAAAAAACAGAATATAGTAGAAACATTTAAGCCAATGTTAATAAACAGGCAGGAGAGAAATTTACTGGAATTGTGCAGTAGATGGTCTGATAGGGGTTGGATTGTTGACGTTTTTAGAGAGAGAGATGGACTGGCTTGGAGATTTTAATGTATTAATCTTCCAGTCTGACTGCACTCAGACTACACTTTGATTTCCAGCCACTGGCTTGTTGGACCATTGACTGCTGAGCTGAAGAGCCTGCTAGGAAGCATTTCTGCCCATTCAAGCACTTAAGTAGTCTCCACCTTTATCAAGCCTAATAAAAATAAATCATGTTTTCTTGACCCTTCCATTATGCCAATTCTTCAGCTTCTTAATTGTTCTTATTGGCCTGAGGAAGTCCAGTTCATGTACGTCTCTCCTGAGATGTTGTCTCTCCCAGCCAAACTTGGGTCAGGTTCTGGAGCTTACTAACTCCTCCACCTTGTGAGCAGTGCCAAGGGAAAAAGGAGAAGACGACCACACTCAGGATGCATGGTTCCTGGGCAGCAGGAAAAAGGAGATGAAAGTGCAGTAAGGACAGGCTGTGGGCATATGTGCCTCCAGATCCTCAGCTGTTAGAAGATGGGCTGTTGCTTCCCAGCTGTCATGGTTTAACCCCAGGCAGCAACGAAGCCTCACACAGCCACTCACTGCAGGATCAGGGAGACAATCAGAATGGTAAAGCTGGAAAACTCATGGGCTGGGATAAAGACAGGGCCGTATCACTTGTAACAGTTACTCAGTAAGACAAATGCCATCACTCCAGATGTCTCCTCTCTTCCTCCTTCTTTCCCCACTTAATATACTGTGCATGATGTCACATGTCTGGAACACTTGGTCAGTTTAAGTCATCTGTCCTGGCTGTGTCTCCTCCAAACCTCCCATGCACCCCTAACTTCCTCACCAGTGTGTCAGTACAAAAAGCAGAAAAGGCCTTGGCTCTGTGTAATCCCTGCTAGCAATAACAAAAACATTTCTGTATTATCAACGCTGTGCTCAGCACAAATCCAAAACATGGCCCCATATCAGCCACTATGAGGAAAATTAACTCTACCCCAGCCAAAATCAGCACACTAGCATCCAAGTGAGAAGCCCTGCCAAGCTCACAATGCTCACTTAAACCGCTGTGCAGCTTCCCAGGCTTTTGCGTGTGTTGGCTGGACAAGGAATAGCCCCTTTCTTCACTAGACCTCAGCTCTGCTCTTACAGACCAAAGGTATTTTCTGGCACCTCTCTTGCCTCAAAGCTAGTGCCCTTCTCAGACCATCCCTCCCTGGTAGTTATGCAACTAAGGAACAGGATTGTTGCATGAACATAATATATTTTTCCCTGCTCAAAAGTATTCTCTGCAAAAGCAGAGAATGGCAGCAAAGTTCCATAAACAATTCTCTCCAGTGTCTGTCCTATCTCTTGTCTCCCAGGAGATGGGGATTTGTTTCTCTTTCCTAACCAATGGGTGAAGTTTTGTTATCTCCCTGGTATGGGAAGGATTGGAGGAGAAAGATTCAGCAGGAGAGCAAGGAAGAAGCAGCAGCTTGCTCTTCACCTGGGAGAAATAGCCAAGCCCAGAAAGAATGGAGTGAACTTTAATAAATCTTGTTAAGCCTTCTGAAACAGAGTTTGTGAGTCTTGTTTCACCAGGACCATAAATGGTGACCCAGAGACCACACAGGATCTCCAGGTTTTCACTGGGCTTTCCCTTATTTAGGCATCCAGTGATACATTCTATGTTTGTTTTACTGACCACTGCACAGAAGGATGACTTCATGCTCAGCTGTCAGTGATGTATTATACACAGATCAGAGCCTCTGCCCTAACTCCAAACCCTAACTGCCCTAACTGCAAACATAACTACTGCTCTGTCTATAGTGTGTATTCCTGGGCATATAAACTTTGTATTTGGTTTGTATCCAAACCAACTATCCAAATGGTTCTGCATCAGCGACATATTGATTGTACTCTCATGTGCATCACCTCCAAAACCATCCGCAACTACCTCCCCTTGATCACTCACTAGAAAAAAATTGGACCAGGAACCAAATCACAGCAACATCTGAGTGACAATTTTCTGCTTAACATTTGCCATTTTGAAGCCTTCAGGTTAAGCTCTGTATAGCTAAATGACAGGGAAGCTAATGTGGTATATATTTTACTACAAAATGACAAATGAAACATATTGAAGGATTTAACAGAAAAAAGCATCACCTGCTTTGCTGAACAAATTCTAATTAAAATAAAAAAGGGCAAAAAAATGGCACCACCCATCTTCTCATTAATGAGTAGTATATTACTCTTTCTTAATTTTTAACAGATTGATTTCCAAGTCAGATATTTTATCATTTTTCATACAGCATCTTTTCATATTTAAATACCTGTCTCATCCAATTAATCTTTCAAATATTGGCACAGCAGTTGCTTTTCCAGTCTTGTAGAACTGCAGTGCTCAAAAATTATTAAAAATATTAACAGAACCTTTGACAGTTTTTTTAGACAGCTCTTCAGAAACTCTTGAATGCAAATTTTCAGACTCAATGATTTGAAAATCTTTAATTCTAATTACTATGTAGAGCTTGTCTTTAATAACTGTTAATCAACATCTGGAGATACTATTGAAATGAGAATTTCTATGCTACCAACATTGTGAGACAAGAGCTACTAAATGGTCTAATTGTCCAACAACCTGGCCAATTTTCTGTGCTATGACATTAAATGACCAGCAAACTGTCTCAATAACCCTAACAGATTGCATTAGCATGGCTTCCTAGTACACTTCTAAATTTCTCTCCTCTTGTAGCTGAGACTTTTCCTCATATTCTTTTGTACTCTAATAAAAAATATAGCTGGTTTTTCTAACCCAGGTTATTTTCAATGACAACAGACTGTCAGTAAAGCTGGTGCTCTTTGATAGGCAAGTAAGCTGAAAAACTGGTGAAGCATCAGCATTTCCATGGTGCCTTCTGGTCCTGGATCCTCAGCTCAGTGGCATGCTCAGGCTTACAGACCAGGAGGCTCAGGAAGAGGGTGGAAGCTGAGTGGGAGTGAGGTTATTTTCCAAAGGGAAACATGTAGGGTAGAAGGAGGGGCAGATGCCTAGCCCCCTCCTCCTAGGTTGTTTTTCTGTGCAGCTACTAGACACCAGCACTGAATTTTCACTGCCTCCAGGACAGCTTGTCTGAGCAAGAACCTGGAAATCTCTGTGGATTGCCCTCCTGGTGCTACCCAAAGTATGATTAACTTGGGAAGGGAGTTCTACTACTATAGCCATTCTCCTAAGTGTGCACAAGGGTGCTCAGCTCTGAAACCAAAACATTATCCTTTCAACTGCTGGATTCCAGCACGATTCCCTACTTCAATGGCAATCCCAGAGTACAGGTGACACTAATAATTTGTGAAGCAGCAGTCACTTCAGGATTGCTACCCCACATCAGCAAGCAGGACACTTCAGGAGGATAGGGCAAAACCAGCAAGTTACTCTATTTCAATCCTAGTGGGAAGCAAGAAGATCTGGGATGCATTTGGCACATCTCAGCTCTCACACTGGTATACAATACAAAAGACTCTCAGAGCACAAAAATGGTCAAAGTCTCTAACATGATTGCAAGAAATTCTGTATCTTTGCCAAAATGAACTTTCAGATGATCTTTTCAGTGCATGGACAAAAGGACAGAAAAAAGGAAATCCAGCATAGCAAAACCTTCAAAAATCAGTAAGTTATATGAAATCACCCCACTAAAATTACATGCACTACAATACCATATGGATCACCAAGTGCACAGGAAGAATGAGGACTTCTTGGGGAAGTCTTGTAGTATGGCACAGAAAGTGGACAAGTTTTGCTGAGAAATGCCAGGCTTTAATTTTGTGTTACAGACGACCGTCAGCTGCAGTGAAATAAAGCTACATGGGTTTGTGGGGATGAAAATTTTACAGCAGCTCTAAATTTTTCAAGTCTCAAAGGTTTAAGTGTAAATATTCATGAACTCCAGAGAGTATATTTTCCACACCAAATCCATTTTGAATATTTTATCATACAAACCACTAAAATGATTTTGCATGATCTTTCAAAGAATACTTGTTCACAAAAGTGGAAAACATCATCTGTAAGTGTTAGAACATTGAGAAGACGATGAAAAGAGAACACACACTGTTCTGTAAATTCTGTCTATTAAAATGCAAACAGCTTAACTGGACATGGAAAATTTCTTATCTTTTACAAATCCCTTCTCTCATTGGAAATCCCTACTCACTTGTACCAGGATGCTCCTAGCTCAGCTTCAAAATATTTCAAGTTCACTGTGTGAGATGAAAGCACCACCAATTATTCTCTTAAGGTTTAACAGACAATAAGATGGTTCAATATTTTAGCTATGCACAATCTAAGCACTACATTAATTTTTCCATCACTTGACAAGAAAATAAATTTGAATGACTCTCTCCTATAATGTGAAAAAAAAATCTTACTTGAAACTAATTGGCGTTTTCATTTTCTCAATTACTAATTCAGTAACTTTAACTTGAATAACTTAGTAATTAGTGAAAGTTAATCTTGAGAAAAACATCCAAATGTTTAAAAATTAGAAACTGACTGAAATCTCTTTCATGACTGAAGTTATGTTAAACATATCCATGCAATCAAAGAGTTAAAAATAAAACCATTAGTAATCCCTGGTAAATCAAACTTAATTAATAATACCTGCTTAATAATATACCACATACAGGAGCAGAAAATTTAGCATATCAGCGTGAGGGATAGGATACCCTGGCAAGGAAAAGAGTGAGAAAAACATTTATTTCTACTAGAGTCAGTTACCAAATAATAAAATATCATAGTGATTACTCTGTGATATCAATAAACCACCTTACAGGCAGTGGGAGCAGTAGGAATAAGACACTGAGAGCAGAAGAATTTACAGAATAATAATCTGCCTTTCCACTGCTAGTCAGACAAAGCAAGACACATCTACCTGTAAAGTGAAAAATACATCTTGAAAAAGACAGAACCTCTTCCTCTCCAGGTCTAACCCACCAAAAGCCTTTGCTCCCACCCGTGCTGGGGGATGCATGCAGTGGCTCCCAGCTGTCCACTCCCCAAGGAAACGCCCACAGAGATGTGTGGAGAGATTTTCCTTTCCTGCTCCAAACTACAAATGTTTAAAGGGGAAATCTGCTTCTGAGAGGCAACTGGGAGGCTCCAAGTACAGGAGAGAAGATAAGCATTTGATTCCAGTGTGCTGTGCCGATGCTTCTGCCTCCCTGTACCCCAGTGTTGCTAAGCTATGGTGTTATGTGATGTTCAAAGCTATCTGTAGGCACACAAGCCCTTTGTTCCACAGGGCAGCTGAGGTTTTCTATCGAGAAAGAACAAACTGATGCTAGACAGCCCTGGTGACTTAAAAACCATCACCGACAGAAATGGTAAATACTCCTTGTAAAACTGTTTTTGTCCATGGCACACAGGAAGGCAAAAAGCAAAACCTAATCAGGCTGCTGTTCTTGTGGTAGTGAGGATAGTCCCTTTGACTGCAAATAAAAGCTTTTGCCACAAACTTAAAACAATCAGACCAACAAGTCCTTAGCACTATTTCCGGGGTATCTTCTGTGGAAACACCTTACTGCTGCACATGTGCCCAATAAATGAGTGACATGCATGTGCACACATTCCACAGATGACACATCCCTTACACACACAGGGACACCTTTTGTTTCTGTGTTGTCCTGCTGTATGTATCAGGTACTGTAATCAGTACTAAAAAACAATGTGAAAAAACAGGCTTTGTGAAAATAAAAATCCTTGAAACACAAATGAAGCTCTTTAACACCATAAGCACAAAATATGATTCGGCCAGCTGACACTACAAATACGTCTTCAAGTATTAAAAATAAGTTGCCATTTAGTATAGCAGTTAGTATTTTTGTGCAGAACCCCCTAAGCTATGCAAACTACTTAGACTTAAAGGAAAGAAACAAAACAAACAGTTGTTATACACTTCTTCCCTTACACAGTTAAATGCAAATTCTCTCTTACAGTCATATTCCTGCTATCTCCCTGCACACACAGCTGATACGCCACCTACTGCAGACCCAAGCTGACAGTCGGAGCAATGCGAGCAGCATTTCCATTCCAGCATCGAGCTGGAGCTGAATAAAGGTGCTCTTTAATAAGAAACATCCTCTTTGCAAGCTGACAAGAGCAAAGCAGGATAGCTGTATTGTTGTCCTAGCTTCAATAATGGAGAGAAAAGCAAGCAGGAGAGAAAATGAATGCGAAGAAAAAAACAGCAACTCTGAGAGCTCCGAGCTAGACAAGGACTATAAAACGTCTCTGATTACTCTGAATGTCGGTGGTTATCTATATATCACACAAAAACAGACACTAACCAAGTATCCAGATTCTTTTCTGGAGGGGATCATAAACGGAAGAATAATGTGCCCATTTGATGCGGATGGTCATTACTTCATAGACAGAGATGGACTCCTTTTCAGACATATCCTCAACTTCCTACGGAACGGAGAACTTCTTCTACCAGAGGGGTTTCGAGAAAATCAACTTTTGGCACAAGAAGCTGAATTTTTCCAGCTTAAGGTACTCTCAGAGGCAGTGAAATCAAGGTGGGAGAAGGAACAGCTAGCATCTCGAGAGACTACTTTCCTGGAAATAACAGACAGCCACGACCGTTCACAAGGACTTAGAATCTTTTGTAACTCTCCTGAATTCATTGCAAAAATAAAATCCAGAATTGTACTGGTGTCCAAAAGCAGGCTGGATGGATTTCCAGAGGAGTTTTCAATATCTTCAAATATTATTCAATTCAAGTACTTCATAAAGTCTGAAAACGGTACACGGTTGGTACTGAAGGAGGACAACACCTTTGTCTGCACCCTGGAAACTCTTAAATTTGAGGCTATAATGACGGCTTTAAAATGTGGATTTAGACTGCTGACCAGTCTGGATTGTTCAAGAGGGTCGATTGTTCACAGTGATGCACTGCATTTTATCAAGTAATCACAGAGGCAAAGGAAACGAGCACGCAGCCAGTAAAGCTCCTTGAGCTGCAGCCTCCTGGCATCACAAATAATGCATCTAACTAGCCCTGTACCACAGAGCTCAGCTGCTAATCAACTGATGTGAGCTAATGGTATGTAAATCTCATAATGACATCTATCTCTGGCTTACTTAAGCTGAATGAAAATTTTATGCCTGAATTTAACAAGAATTATCTGCTAACATTGTAAACACAGATGGAATGCTTTATGGTCTTTGTAATATGTTTTCTCAATGCTGTCTTTCAACCAGAGAGTGTAGCTGAATTTTCTGTGTACCTGTGTGATGACCGTGCATATACCTAACTGCTCTGCTGAACAGCAGTATTTTCATATAATAAGCAGGCTTAAAGTATGTTTGCTTATAACAAATTCAGAATGGATTTTAACTGGAATAAATGATTTTGACTGTTCATTAGTGTTTATGGTAATCTATTGTACTGAATTCACAAAACACAAGATTGCAAGAGTTTAAATAATCAACTTAATTTTTAAGTTAAATGGTTCTCAGCTCACTTAACCCCAAATTTAGACCATAATGCTACACTAATAGCAATTGCCAGAAACACGTAAACCAACAAAATAATGTTGGTGGAGATGAATTTTATTATAGAAATTGTATCCAATCTGCACAGAGTGTTAAATTTTCTCATCATACATACATATCAAATAGCTAACAAAAGTATTTGACATTGTTTAGCATATTTCTAGTCATGGCATCCTACAATGCCAGTAAGTATCTCCTAGCAATCATTTGCGCTCATAGGGACAGGCAATGAACCCTTGCTTTGCACAGTGGCTTACTAAATGCAATGAGTACTATCAGTTCTGAACAGACCACCTGCTGGCACTAAAGACAATTCACTCTAAGTAATGGAATAAATACCTTTATTCTCCTCATCCCCACTATTTATCAAATCTTTTCATTTATATTTTAAATAAAGTTTTAATAGTTTCTATAGAACAACTGTAACTAATTTACATACAAGTATTACAAACCAGTCACTTCACAAAAACAAACTGAAAAACCATCACAAAAGGCAAGAAGAAGCAGTACTAACTCTAAGCTTTGTTTGTCATTGAAACCAATCATCATTCACAGCTCATATGAACCCAAAATTCAAGTAAAATGCTCATAAACAAAGAAAATAACCAAGTAGTTCTCCCAAAACATCAATCTTGTACAGGAAAAAAAATAGTGTCAACAAAAGGCAGTACAATCCATACTAGAAGTGAAACTAAGGAAAACAGCTAACACAAGGCAGGCTGAGAACAGTTGTGGTTTGGATTTTAGGGGGAACAAATCAATCCTTAGTATCAAGGGCTGAGAATACAAATGCAAGGTCCACTTATCCCTCAAGCTGAAACTCTTTTTCACTTTTAACATACAACAGGTGTTGTTAACTAGGTCCTTTGTTAGAGGTGAATTAATACAGCAATGCTACATCCCCAGACCAGGCAGCAGAGACTGAAATATATTCCAATAAGATATTATCAAAAGGGGGAATTCAACCCCTCCATTGGAATACTCCATCAGGATGAATCCACTGTCTAGAAATGATGAAGCTTCCTATCTAGTTCTCATGTTACAGATTTACAGTTCATAAAAAAATGTGGTTCTATAAAAGATATGTTTCTAAGTGGAACTTTTCCAGACTCTAATGTTTAAAAGTCACTTCACTTTACATTTCAGGCATACAAGCTGAAGAACTGTCCATGCCTCCCAAAACTTCTCTGAATTTGTCCAAATGCATTAATTGTATACACACAAAAGATACATAGTAAAATACTATTGTTTACATATGCCACCAGCATGTGTCATCTTCTTTCCTCCCCCTCCAAGCTATTTTCAAATTGATGTATTAAAAAAATCCTCATTAACCACTAATCTTGTGCTTCTAAGAATCTGTAGGACTTCTGTGAAAAGCAAATGTGATAGCTTTCCTAAAAGAAATACAAAATCCTGTTGACCTTCTAGGACAAGAACTAGAAACACAAACGCACAGAACAATTACATGAAAAGCCCTTTGTAGACACAATTCTCTACACGAGCAAGATAAAGTGACAAGACAATCTAAAAAAGCTCCATAATGAACCCACAAGTTTTAAAGCAGCACACTCACAGTGCTGTCAAATACACAGCCTGCATCAGCACAAAGTCTGGAGGAGGCTGTTGCTCCTGGGATGTCAAATCATCCATTTGCATTTAAACGCTTTTGATTATAACCTTCATTTGTCCTGGGTCTTTGACTGAGACTTAAAATGTAATTGCAGCTGAAAAGATGGAAAGAGAAAACCAATTTTTATTTCAAAAAATTAATATATGTTAACTAAAATATGTTGTGGTTGTTCGCCTTTCAGTTGGGCTCTTAGGATGCCAAACACCAAAGAAATCACTTGTTAGCACTTCCCTATTAGAAGGCAGCACCAGTTTTTTATTGGAGCATGACTTTCGCTCATGAAAAATCAGTAGAAAATTTGATGGGTCTGCATTTATTGTAGAAAATACTTTCAGAATATAAATTATTTATAAGCTGATAATCACAGGTAACATGGAAGCCATCTGAAGCATCCTCTAAGAATACTCTATAGCTATTCATAAAAGGTTTATTTGCCAGGCTTATGGTTCAGAGTATCTACTGCCCTCTCAACCTACAAAAGAGAACTTGAAAAAAAAAGGTTTTTTAAAGTGAAAAATGTACCTCTCTAATAATTATTAAAATAAACACCTGTGTTGTTCAGTTGGTTATTGCGGGTTGGTTGGTTTGTTTAAAATTCAATGATTCATTACCTTATATAATTTTACTGGATTTTTTGTATATTTCTGTGTAAGTAACACTGACATGTATGGCACACATGTGAAGTCATCTGCTGCAACACTAAGTTCAATCTTGTTTCTTTTCCCTTTTTCATGAGCAGTGGTGCATTTCTGCAAGGGTCAGGGTCTGAAATTTTTACATGTTACCTCTGATCGAAGGCATCTCACTCAGCTCTTTCTTACACAGCAGAAAGGAGCAGAGAGGTAAAACATTTAATTCCCTTCCCTACTCAGACTAAACAAATCCACAAGTGTCTTGAATCATGCCATATCAGCTACAATTAGACACTTCAAACTAGATATAAACTTGAGCAGTTTTTCACAGCAGGAGTGTCTTGTTTGGTATATGAACAAAAAGACCACATAAAACCTCAATACTGTGAATAATGTTTCCTTTGTGCTCCATAAACATACTAAATATAAATATATTTTGCATGTTCAGTGAGTCAGGTAGATACTTGAGTGCCATCACAGTAGGATGAGCCAGAAAAAGTACCCAGTTATGCATCAGCTACCTTTTCTGTCTTTTCTTTAAAGTTGGGAATTTCATATTCAGTAACTACTGGGGCAATATGAAAGCTGCAAAATCAAGTGGTTAAGTCAAAAATACCCACAGTTATCCTAACAACATTAACATTACTGAGTGCACCATGCGCATGCAAAATATTTCTATTCTCCTTTCTCTCATTAAGACTTGGATCACAACAAACTTACCAGAACTTTTCTACAAGTACCAGGAAGGAATGACAACTACCATAATTTCTCTGATGATCTTCAACTACTCCAGTAGGAGTAAGAAGGAACCTCCTCCCATTTCCCCAAGGAAGCACTTAACCTCCTCCCAGGCTTGGTCAGCACTGCTTGCCTCCCTGCCTGTTTTGTCAGGTGAGAAAAGGGGTCACCAAGAAAAAAGGACAGAGGCAACTGAAGGCAGGACTAAATTCAATAGATTACAAAAAAAGTCCTTGCCCCTATTAATTTCTTGAATGGCTACGTATGGAAAAATATAAATAGCTGCCAAACTGAACAAAATACTGACACATGGATGCCCATCTTTCCCCAATGGTGGAGGAGAAGCCAAGGACTCTATCACACTTGGCAGTGCACTGGCACAAGTACCAACTATATGGATTTCTATGTGAGAACAAAACCTACAAGTGGCTGCACTATGACAGACTAAGGCCCATTTTAGCCCAGTTTTCCCTGGTGACTGGGAACTGTTTCTAAACCCAGAGACTTCACATGTCTGGGAGAATCCCCATTTTTGATCCTTTGACCCTCACATTCTCCCCTTTGTCTTATTCTCTCCTCCCATCATACAACTGTTTTTCATATTTCATTTTTGTTTCACCATATCCCTTCCTTTCACCAGGCTAGTTCTGGGGCTTTGTCAGGGATGCCTAGGAAAGAATAAATAATGGGAAAAACATATATAATGCCTGCTCAAAGTATTTCTATAACCACTTATTGCCCAATGACTTCTAGAGTCAGATGTGGTTTCTGGAGGTAGTCTTGATGGTGTGAAATACAGAGGCTGCACAACAAGGTCAAATTGCAGCTCCAGTTCTGTACCTTTGGTACTGACTCACCCACTGACCAGTGTTTCACAGCCTCATAATTGCACTATTGATATTTTCAAACACTCATGTCTTATTTTTTATCTTTTTGCATTTGTACCTATTACAACTGTTTAAGTGACAACAGGTCACTTCTACAGTAGGTAAAAATTACATCATCATTTGCAGAAAATTGGTGGCATTGTTATTTTCACCTCATTACAAGGTTTCCACTCAGTAAGATGAGAAGAGGTTAAGAAAATTATGTTCTTTCTCCACTCCTCATTAGTATACAAGCAGAATAAGGGCAGGCAACAAATAATAAAATTTAATAAAGAATAGTGTCTAATCCATTCATTTATTTAGGTAGAAGGGTCATGTTGCCTTAATGCTGCTGATTGATAAATCAGGATTGGGGATGAAAAACACAAGTTGGGTCTGTGACAAAATAAATACTATTTTCCTAGACTGGATCATTTTTGCTAAATAACTGTTACATAAACCTAATGTTGTCTGCTGCCCTGCAACACAGGGTAAATTGACAGGAAAGCAACTACTAGTTAAGAAAATGAAGGAATCCTTATATGAAGAGAGAGGCTTGCATAATTTACTGTGCTGAAACAAAATCACTAAGTAAGGCACAAGAAATTTAGGATCAGAAAAAATAACATTTTGGGTTTTATTTACATTTGAAATAGACATTCTGTAACTCCTATGTGTTGGTATATCACAGAGAACATTGTCTCAAAACACTGGCTCTGTAAATCATTATCATTCCCAATAAAATGCCAGAAAACCAGCAGCATGGCAAGGACTGGGGACAGTAGGAGGAAGATGTATGATGACACCTGAGGAACACGGATGAGCAAGCACTCTGAAAAAGAAACTGCGCTTGCCTTTCTCTCTGAAATTGCGTAATATTCTGTAGAACCAGACAGTTGATTTCTTTTCCCAAAAATGTTCATAGTAGGAGTACCACACACAGCTAATGCAACAGTCTCCCAAGAAGCTGTTTCTATCTGTGCTGTTCAAAGCTGGTACAATAATTATAGCTGTAAACAGCAGCTACTCATTTAAAACATATTACGACATGATGATATGCAAGCTCAACACGCTAGGATTTCAAAACCAAGTCATTAGAAGATGACTCCTATAAACTGAGTCATTCTGAATGTCTGTAAGCTTCTCCTGATAATGCTAAAAATTACCACAATATTGTCTTGTTCATGGTGGTGTGACTTTGGGGTCCTAGCCCTGGTACACACACAGGTCATGAAAGCCATCAGCATTAAAGGGGGATTCCACTAGTTGCACCCCAAACATTATTTCAGTTTTGTGAAAAGCTAGATCTCTACACTTTTCCAGGATACGTTTGTTTTTTTTTTTTTCCTTTGACACCACCAAACTTTCAGTGAGTGCTTTGTTCCAGGTATGGAAAGCCTGCTCTAACTGAAGCACAAGGTCTTCTTGCTCACAGCTCCTGAAGAGAGATTTGGCATCCTGTGTAAGGGGGTGGTACTCTACCAGCAACAGAAACTCATCAAGGAGACGAGAATTCAAATTTAAAAACCCGAGGCTGCTTGCTGGGTAAATGCCCCAGGAAGGGGAACTCCAAAGGGGCTTGCTAGAGTCTGGAGTCTGATGCTCAGGGAAGTCTGCAGTGCTGGACTCCCCCAGCTGTGAGAATGGGGAGGGAAAAGTGTGGTAAGAGAGCCTATGAGCACTATGAGATGAAGAGAAAGGGACTCAGTGTCACTCAGTGTCAGCTGAGGGTCTTGGTTTTGTGATGATGACAGATGCCCACACAGTGGAACACTGAGGTTATACAATACAAGTAATGTCTAATAATCCTGAAATTAATAAATAAATAATGGGGGGAAAATCTTACAAAATTCTCTTTTTGCTTTTCATATGCCAGGTTTCCAAGAGAAAATTTTCTTTATAGTAGCCAAAGTCAGAGGAATTAATTTTCTTTAAAAAATTGTTAATAGAAAACTTCAAGCTACAAATCTCCTGCTGCAACTCTACAGAAATCTATTTGTTAGCTCCTAGGAGGTTCCTGATTATATACTTCAGTGACTAGATGAAGAGAAAAACAAAAAAGAACAGGTCAGAGGTGGATACACACTCTCTCAATCAGGAAGAAAAAATAAGCAAACAAACTAGCAATGAACAGGTGAAGCATAAAAACGATGTAAACAGACCAAGCAACTATAACACCAAACCCAGTCATTTATTGCTTCGCTACTACTTAAATAAGGCCTTTGGCAAGTACTAGGGATAAAGCAGTACATTTTCTCTCTGCTGAAACTGGTAATCTCAGAGGAGACAAATTAAAGGTCCTGCCAGCCAGGTTGATAAGAATCAGCTAAAGAGAGGAAAAGGTACTCTTGAGGTTAGAAGTCCTATCAATACCAACATTATCTAAGGCCTGCAGCACTGCCAGGTCTTGTGACATTTCCAACACATTTTCTAAAATGAACAGCAAATAAAGTTCTTTCCCAACAGGGCAGAAATCTAACATGTAGGCTCATACCTTCCCATATGATGATTTAAGTCCACTTCTATAACTTTTCTGCCATGCCAAGATTATGATTTCTGGGTTTGCCCACAGACTTCCTCAGACAACCTGCATGAGTAGGACAATATGCCATAGCACAGCTACACTCTGCTCCTGCACCACCGCTGCTGTTGGCAAGATGCTGGGGCTGGAAAAGCCTGACAGCTCAGGAAGAGCACAAAATGTGCTTTGCTAGACTGTTTCCATACTCAAGCATACAGAAAGCTCAGGTCCTCCAACTGCACTACTGCCTCCAGTGTTCTTGTAGCTGCAGTTACCAAAAGCAAAGATGACTAAACACAATCTTGAAAGAGCTGATTTCGCCTTTGCTTTAATTGCTTTCCCCCAAAAAAAAGTTATTTCCATGGGTAAAAAGAAGAAAATTTTAACTAAATATCCTTGGTGGAAGCTGTGTTATCAACAGTATAGAACTGGCGAGAGGGGAAAGGCAGGTGGGAGAAAGAGGGAAATAAAGCCTGAGTGTAACAGGACTGGATCAGACTAAAGGTTTGCTTTGCTCAGCATCATGACTCCAGTAAAGTGGTCACAAGTGGACATCTATGAAGAAACCTAAGGACAGTGCAGACATGTATGATTCTCCTACTGGGTATGCATCCCAGTGTCCACTTGGCTTTTGTGGTTTGGCGTCTCTCAAATCAGATGTCCCCTCCATCTTAGTCACCTTGGGTGGATTTTGGCTGATGAGAAGCTCAACAGAACCCAGAAATGTGAGCTCACAGCCCAGAAAGTCAATCATATCCTGCATCAAAAGAGGAGAGGCCAGGTGGCCAGCAGGTCAAGGGAGGCGATTCTGCCCCTCTCTGCTCTCTTGAAACCCCACATGGAATACTGCTGCCCCCTCTGGGGTCTCCAGCATAAAAAGGATATGGTGCTGTTGGACAGGCCCAGAGAAGGGCCACAAAGGTGATCAGAGAGCTGGAGCATCTCTCTTATGAGCACAGGCTGAAAGAGTTGGGGTTGTTCAGCCAGAAGAAGCCTCCAGGGTGACCTTAGAGCACCTCTCTCTCTGCAGGAGAGAGACTTTTGACAAGGGAATGTCATGATAGGACAAGGGACAAAGGCTTCTCAAAAGAGAAAAAGGGCAGATTTAGATTATACATTAGGAAGAAATACTTTACTGTGGGGATGATCAGACACTGGAAAAGGCTACACAGAAAAGTTGTGAATGCCTTATCCCTGGAAGTGTTCCAGGCCAGGCTGGATGGGGCCCTGAGCAACCTGGTCTAGTGGAAGGTGTCCCTGCCCATGGCAGGGGGATTGGAACCAGATGATCTTTAAAGTCTTTAAGGCAACCCAAACTATTCTATCATTCTATGATCATTTATATCCCTTTGGTCTCCTCTAAGGTTGTGTCAGCCTTTAGCAAATACCACCTTTATTGTCTACATCTTCTGTCAAGGAATTCAACTACATTCTGAGTGCAGGACCACCTCATTTTATTTACTTTGAAACTGACTCCTGCAAGCCTTACATCTGTTACATGTCAGTCTTGTACTGGCCAAGACAGAAAACATTTGATTTTCCTCTGCCCCTTTGATCCATCATTCAAGGCTCTGAATTTGCAATATTCCAAAAGTCTGAATCCATCAAATGTGATCATGCTGGTAGGTGGGCGAACTGCAATAATTAACAAAATACCTCATAGAAGACAAACAGAATTTGTGAAGTCATGATCTGCAAAGGCTGGCATGGCTAAGATTCCTGGGATTCCTCCAGAGTCATAAGGAAAACCAAGAATTCTGGTACAAGCCAAAAGCACACTTCTGTTTAGCTCAGTACTTCTACAAGCTGGGCATGGACATCATAGAAGGACAAAATATGGTCACGGGATTAACTCCCATTGTTTTGTATCAGGTTCTGTTCTCAGGAGAGAAACTGTAGGACAATAAGTATGCTAGTTTGCTCAGACATACATTAGCCTATTCATACAATATACTAAAATAAATAGCCAGACTCTAAGGACACCAAGGACATTTATGCAAATTCTCAAAAAAATTAATTCCAGTTAGTTAATGACCTACATTAAATCCATATAATTTTGCTATGCTACCACTGCACCTTCCCTGTTCCTCCACAATATTTTTTATAAACAGTACAACAGGCCTTGACTACATATACCTTAAAGCAGGAATCATTTCTTCTTCGTGTATTTCAACAACTACCAATGGAGTCTCACACTGATTACGGCTCCTGGAAAGCTACTAGGAAGTTTGTATTTTAAGTTTTTAAACCCAGTTATACTTTCAAGACAAAAACTGTTTCTGTGTCTTGAAAATGGCAGAATCCGCATCTAAATTATCTTCAACACTGACTTGCAAGCTAGTATTTAAATTAAAAGCTACTGTTTTATTCCTCCTGACAGTCATTTTTCAGTTAGAGTTTTGCTTTTCAAGCTTAATTAATATATGTTATCTGCTTGAAAGAGGATGAAAGCAAATGTGCATTTAGCAGCTTTATACTATCCCATGTTATATCATAAGAAGCCTCTGTCTTTACCAAAAGACTGCTTATCACATGGAGTTCAGTGGTTATCATCACGCTTACAATGAATTTCAAATATTCCAACATATGTATAATCAACATGTGAATCCTTTTTTTACTACAATATCAAGAAACTGAGGAAGTGGTATCTACAAACAGTTTGAGTGTTGTATATTTGTGTCTGCAGTCACACTCATACACTCACAGTTGGCAAAATTTTAATACTAAATTCACCCTGTATTGTCTGTCTACATGCTCAAAGCTTGGGCAATATTATATACTCAGTTGCTGTCCATGCAGCTTCCATATAATGCACTTCCACAAGGACAGCACCTAATTGCATTTGCTCTTACATGAGAATGCATTTCTTTACTGTATCATTCTCAGCAGACTACACAGGCTCAGAGCAGCAGCTTTTGCATATTTTTATGGGGGGGAGCAGGTAACACTTTATACTGGCACAAATGCTTGGTTTTCACAGCTTCTGTCACCACTGACAGCACTTTCAGGTAGGTGCAAGCAATGCCATAAACAAACAAGAGCCACATACACATATTTGGATTTAAATCACTTGCTCATCCTCATATAGGACCAAGCAAAGCCAATCCTTGTTTCTCTTTTCCTTTAGCTTACTGTGTCATTTGCTATGCTCCTTTCACTTTTAGCATAAACCAGCCTTCAGGCACTAAACAACACTAGTTGAATCACCAAGCACTGTTTTATCACAAGCTCTAAACAAATAGGATTTCTGTATGGAAAAACTGACCTAAAATTATAAAATGCAAAAGGAACTCAAATTTAGTTTAAGGAAATTTGTCTCACATATGTCTTAATTCCTGAATATTTGGACTGCAAACATCATTCAAGATATTACAGATACTAAAGATTTTACATGGGCTCAACCAACAGGGACACTTCATAGAAGAAAAATCCATGAGGTCCTGTTAAGTAAAACACCATCACTTGTGGTTCTGGAACTCCCTGAGCTGTGAAACATTAAAGGCTGGAAGAAGTTGGAACAGGTTGCCCAGAGAGGAGGCAGATGCTCATCTCTGGAAACATTCAAGGTTAGGTTGGAGAGGGTTTTGTTTCAGTTGAAGATGCCCCTGCTCATTGCAGGGGTGTTGGACTAGGTGAGCTTTAAAAGTCCCTTGCAAACCAAACTGTTCTATGATCCTATGAGAAGTGTCTTGGGGAAACACCATCGTGCTTCTACACTGCTCTTACACTCATCTCAATGCTTCTGCTGCTGACCACCACTGAGGACAGGACACCAGCCAGATGACCTTTGGTCTGACCCAGTATCACTCACAGTCTCTCTCAAACAGCATCATGTAGAGTAGCAACACTAGCATGGCTTTTCTAGGTGGTTTAGAACTATCCCAACAATAAATGTGATTAAAAGTGTCATACATAATACTAAGTATCTACAATAAAAATTCTAAGGTTTGATAGCACCCTACCAAGGTAAAAATGTTTTAAGGATGTTAATTAAATGGTTTCTGAATGTCATATCTCATTTACTTTCTTTACTTACTATGAATAAACCTTACATATTTTTATTACAATAATATCCAAAAGGATATTGTTATGCTAAAATGCTAAATAAATACAAGATATCATCTTTGCCTCAAAAGTACTTGATGTAGGCCAAGAAAGAGTAGATTAACAGAAAAATTGCATACCAAATAACCTGAATTACTTGAGAGTAGTTTGGAAAAGGTCATCTGAGTTCCACAATGATTCTGAGAAAAAAGTGAATAATAGTAAAATAGAAAAATAGTGTAACTGATAGCTGAGAGTCCTCCTTTATATGCCCCAGGGTAACCGACTCCCATCACTCAGAGAGTGAATCCATAACCAGTCTGATTCCATCAAATGGGTTTAGAACTCATCTTGTCAGCATATTTAAACAGCTCACACCATACAGTAATTCATTCTTCAGGCCAAAACAAAAATACAAACAACTAAACACGTGGCCATCCTACACAACATTCACAGAACAATGAAGAGGCAACAAGAGTGAAGAGCAGACAATTCAACCATTCAAACACAAACCGAAACAAAATAAACCACAAAAGACAAGCAATGACTTTGCACCAAGAGTGCATCCTTACAACTTAAAAACCAACTAAATGGAAGTATCAAAATTCTGATTGATTTTAGCAGTTACATTCTCAATATCTGATTTACACAAGGCTACACAGCAGTGAATCTTGAATTTTCAAGTGGTAAAAAATACCAATCTGTAGAAAGTAGCCCTTCTTATCTTAAAACTGCACCACAATTCACACAGAATCAGAGTGAACAGGTTTTACCAATTAACTGAGAAGAATTGCAAGCTATAAAACACATCTTGGATTCAGTACAAGTCTGCAGACTATAACATTCCTAACACCAGTGTTCTGACATTAGGCCAGTGTAATAGAAAGAATCTCCATTTTACAAAAATATCCCTGCTACAGAAAACAAAACCCAAACCCTACTTCTAGTCAGACACAAACTATACACTTTTGACAATATGTGATGCTGAAATGCAATTCAAAGAAGTCAGATAATAGAAAAAGCAGATGTCTCCAAGCTTAAGTGCGTCCAAAAAGTACTTTCAAGAAGACATTTTAAACACCCACTAGCATTAGACTTATATTTAGGAAATGCTTTTAAGAAAAGCAGGATTTTGAAACTCTTTCACATCTTTCATAAGCCATCTCCTATCTGTGCCATTACCACTTAACAAGTGCCACTCCAGTCCCAGCACTATTTAATCCATCTGCATCAGAGATAATCCTACTTTTTACAGACTATTTTTATGACTGCTTAGTTTATACAATTGGAAGCAAATAACAAAAGATCTGGAAATGTGTTACAAACTTTTCAACCAAAAGAAAAGAGTTCAAACTAAACTAAATTTATTTAAACAGTAAATCAAAACAAAAAAAAGGGTTCAGAAATAAATAAAAAATCTAAAACAACATTGCAAAGAACATTATGTTTCTGAACCTCTCCCTCATCATTTTATTCCCCTACTTTTAAATAAAAAATATTAATAATTTTTGGGCACAGCAGATAAACAGTTTATGAAGTTACTTTTTAATGTTATGATATTCTACAAAATGTAACAAAAATGACACTTCTGTTTTAATCTACCAATTTTTTAAGAAGCAAAACCCAAAATCTGCAGTAATAAGTAATTTCTTAAGTGCTTCAAAGAAAGCGTCTGTACTCACCAGCACTGCCACTTTCTGATTTTTCTTCTGATTGGTTTTCTGGAAAAAAAATAAACAGAAAAGTAATCATAATGTTTCTGTGTTGATTATTTGAAACTACATCTAACAACTGGGTTGCAAAGTAAAGAATGATAAATTATGATAAAATCAAAATCACTGGATTTGATTAATGTTTACAACTGTAACTTCTGAGGAATAATTTGCTACCAGGAGCAACAAAAAATAGTCTTTTAGTACCCAAACTCACAAATGGGAGAAATTATTAAAAAGTAACTGTTAAATGAGAGAACTCTATTGCACGGCTGACTGAACTCTGCAAGAACAAAGTTACACATTTATACAAGATCAGTAGTAGGATTATGCTCAGGCAATGTACATTATTCATTTATCTCACTGGTCAGTCTAGACAAACAAATATTTTTGTATATTACAAAAATAATCAGGGTTCTGCAAAAGAATGTTCTTAGTTGGCATTAGGTAAATTTTTGACCTTGATCAACCACTCCTCTACCCTTTCTACAGGCCATGGAAGAATTTATTTCTTCAAGACTTTTCCTCTCTGATTATTTGTCCTCAAATGATACTATAATCCATTGGTATTTTTTTGTCAGGTATTTGTAGTTGTCAAATACAATACATAGAATCATCTCCAGTTCCATGTGGCAGAGAATCATAAGTATGTATGAAACAGACACAGTGTTGCAAAGTAATTTGCTAAAAAAAATTATCACTCTAGTGAATGGCAGAGTCAGATTCAGAAACACCTTTCTGGAAGAAATTCCAACCCCTCATTTCAAGAAATGGCTGCAAGTAGGTGTATTGTGGTAACCTGAATTGTAACCCCCACCAAATCCTAAAAGATTAAACCCCTCCATTAATTTGTCAGTATTATAGTTGATGGTTCCTCCTATATTTCTCCTTTTTATGCATCCTCTGATGCAGAGAACAAAAAGAACATTTTCACTTCCCTGAAACACAGTTAGAAATGAATGCTAAAATGCATACTTGTCCTTTGCTTTCAACTCAGGCAAGTTACAGCTGTCATTACAGGCTATTTACTTAAAGGCAAGAGTGAATTACTGCTCTAACTCAAAGTAATTTTTGACTTCAGTTAGGTTGATTTCTGCCATTTACAGGCTGGGTATTAAAAGAACTGAAAACGTGAAATATTTTAGAAAACCTTTTTATTGCCAATGATTCTTGCTGCCTTTGAATGCTTCTGTCCCTCTTTTCTCATTCAGATAGCTTGAGAGCCTGAGGACTAAATACAAACATAAAATCCAGGATCTCACAGCTCCTTCTTTCTTTACACCAGGTGCCTGTCCTAAGTCTTAGCAGCTGAAGGCACCTGCTTCCTCTATGAGCAACAATCACTATATGGCCTCTTCCCAGCCATGAGTATTCACAAAGTGAGCAAAGATCCCTGCCAACTTTCAGACATACGTCCAGGATATTCTGTTTGCAGAAAATCAAGTATTTTCTTGTTGATGTTATTTTTTGTGCATATTTGGCACATTTATAGCATGACATAAAACAAATGCCCAACCAATACCCTAACTCAACTGTAGCTTAATGAAGGGAACATTCAGTACCCACACAAGAAGCAGAGAGGATGAAATGAAGAACATACAAACATACAAAGGTAGGAACACCTGTCTGAAGTGAGATGCAAATGGGCTTGAAGCTGTTCAATTTCAACTCAGTTTCAGTGGAAGACCAGAGCTCCCTCACCAAAACTATTGCCAAAGACATCACACTTGAACATTGCTAAGCGCACCTCTGATTCAAAGAGCAATAAATGTACCTCATGTCTACAGGGAAAGTGTGTGTGTTTGCATTTGGCCTCAACAGCAGAGACAAAAAAACAGACAAAATTCAAGTCTTGGAAAAAAGTGGCATTTTTCTTCCTCATCATTAGACAAACTCAATTTTGTTATGATTAGGTCACAAGTTCTGCTTTAAAAACCTTCTCAGCATTAATATAATGAAGAAGATAAAGGAAGTTGTACTACATCTACTTAATACATTTCATTAATGCAGACTACAGCTCCTCAGCCTCCTCGGCAACATGCAAGAGTTGATAAATATCACTGATAAATATCAACAGATTTGGGTTGGTTAGTTGGGTTTTTTATTGTCAGTGGGTTTTTTGCTGTCATTGTGGTAGGGGATGGTGGTAGCATGTTGGCTTTTTACATGTACTTCAGTGAGATGGAAAACAAAAAGCATTTTAAATCAATGAAGTATGCAAAAAGACCATTCCCAACACATTTGGCCCATTCTAACAGACCATATATTTCGTGTGTTATATCCTCCATTGTTTAAATTTGTACAGGAATTAACAGTTTATAGTTTTAGTAACAGAAATGAAACTAAAATATGCTTATCCCTGCCAGCCAGCTGAACCTGCTTTACAGTACTTTTTTAACCCTCCAAAAAGCATACGAAGTAATTAAATAAACATAATTTCCATTTCTTTGAGATGGAGAAGGGGTATGATGTAAGCAACTGCAATTGTTTTCTAAATGGACTGTATGTCTCAATACACACAAAATTCTGAGCCATCAAAATGATGTCTGTAATTAAACTAGCGTGAGCTACAAATTCTCCTTTTCTGACCAAGGGTTTCATCTATGATTCTCAAAAATATTTGGAAATTTGCATAAAGGCCATAGATTTGAAAGGCTGCTGCTGCTTCTATTTCTTTTGATTGTGAAACTGCTAATAGGTTTTCTGCTTCTGCTAACAGTCCAGAAAAGACTGAAGTACATAACAGGACAAACAAGCATTAGGTTAGACCCCAAAACCTTCTGGAGACTGAAATATGTGGTTAAGTGACACCCTGAACAGAAACAATTGGAAAGCTCTGTGAAGGTAGACAGGTACATGTCAAAACTCCTCATCAGGCTGCACTAAGATGGCAGAACAGTGAGGGTGTTTATTTCATAAATAAGTTTGATGAGGAATTTCAGAATTCATACACTTATCTAATAGAACTGGAAACAGTATTAAAAGGCATCAAGATTCTGAGCACACTGTATTTTACTGAGAATAATTAAGTGTAATTAAAGAACTGCTTTAATGAAAGGTTTTTATTAGGGTTTGTCTCCACATTTCTTTAATAGGTGTATATAGTTGATATTTAAAAATAACATATACAAAATACAGAATAAAAACCTCTGAATATTCTTTTTCACTGGAATTGCACACTGTATGTTATATGGTAGGTGTGACTCGTGAAAACTGAGAAAAGGTCCTTTCATATATGAGAAGATGTATAAAGGAAAAAAACCCAACCATTCAAAACAATGGGAGAATTTCCAAGGAATGTGGGAATAAAGGAGCTGTTCTTGGGTACATAGGCAGAGTTACGTGTACTGCTGAACAAGAACACAAAAAATAATTGAGTGTCATTAACTAAATTTCTGAAGGAGAGAAGGCTCATGAAACTGAAGAAAAACAAAATATTAAAAGCCAGCAATGTTCTGTGAAGCATGAAACAGTGAGACAATCCATGCATGAATGCTGCTCAGAAGCAAAGCTCTGGCATGTGTTTTGTCAATGGAATTCTCTGAACACTTTTTACTTTCAGTAGGATGGAAAGAGCACGAAAGAATTTAAAAACGCAAAAATAGACATTACGGCTATCCCACTTATGAAGGGGGAGTTGTGAAGATATATTCAAAATTTAAATAAAATGAATCATCTCACCCAACTTTACAGAAATATCTTATACTTTATTTGTGTCTACAGTGTAAAATCTTCTCCTCCACCCATCAGTCCTTTACAGTCTGGGATGCAATTGCCTGCCAAGGTCTGTGTTTTCACAAGTCATATTAGCAGCACATTTTTCCAAAAAGCAGTTCGATAAGAAACTTTTATCATTATCTCTAACAAAGCTGCAATTTTATTTATATTAAGATCCAGCAAACCTAAACTACATGCTGGCAGAAAGATTAAGCATTGGGCAATTAAAGCAGTAGAAAAGTAATGTATAAGCATAATCAGAAAAGTGTGCAGTTACATGTTTAACAAAGGTGTCTTCCCATTCCTTCAACCAAGAAAGAAACTGTTGAATTACAGCATTACCTTATGCTAGGGTGTCTGCCAGTGGGAAGCTCAGAAAACAATTTTAGCCAAATATACCCTATGTACCAGGCCCATGAATAGCCCCTAGATAGTTTCTAGCTATATGCACGAGAAGAATTCATTTTGTTCAATAAGACACATTAAAATATATGCAAAATCTTCTGCTTTTCACCCACCAAAATCCACAGCTATGATAGTTGATGACAAAGATAAGATAAAATGACTGGAAGCACAAATAGCATTGTTGCATAGCAACTGTTGATGTACATATGGTGATGTTTATGGAACAGAATGCAGTTCATATTTAATGCAGAAATAATACCAAAAGCAGCCTAGACAGCAAGACCTAGACAGCAAGAGACAAGTGTGCTTTGGATCCCTCTGCAGACATGAGGGAAGCCACGCTTCCCACCCGCTTTGCTACACTCCTGCTCAGGAACGCCACCACAGGCTTCAGTGATCTGCCCAGCAATGAAGGCAACTCAATGTCCACATGTGCAACAGCCTTGCAAAGGAACTAGAAAGATACTTTGCAACTGCCACCTTCAGAGTACTCAGTATTGTTCACTGGGGCTATTTGAAAATAAAGAAAAGGGAAAAGAAAAGAAAATAAATGGGAGAAATCCCAGAGCTAATCCAAAGAGAAGATGCAGCACATGTGAAAGCCAGAACGGACCAGATTTTTAACAGTATCTGGGATGGGAGCTACTTTACCAAGCTTCCTGTTAGCTCAGATACACACTGCAGAAGAGCAAGAAACTGCAATTTATTACATTTTGGACACAATAAATTGCACCTTAGAAGAGCCTACTGATGTCCATTAACAAGTATGGGACCACCAGAGATGCAGACATTTACAGTGAAAGAACTAAAGGATTTCTTCCAACACTACAAGTAGGAGAAGCAAGTTCAGTTAAGACAAAGCAAAACAAAACCCACAGAAAATCCATTCAGAAGACTAGAAATTACATCATGCAGAAAATATTAAATTACTTGTCAAATTTGATCTTTTTTGCTTGCTCTAAACGACCTGATGAGTCAATGTGAAGTCCTGAATTATCCAGAATATAAGAACTGCCTACAGCATCTTCCAAGACCACTTCAGACCATATCTCAGAAAAGCCATCAAAAAGACAGTCACTAGAACATAAGGATCCCAGGGTTAAAGGACTAAACAGAATAGATCTTAGGACATTCAATGTAAAAGGGTGGAGGGGGGAACAAATCACAAACCCACAATCAAAAAAAAACCCACCCTGTACTAACCAAACCCAACTGCTTTGTGCCTTTTGCTCTGGTTGATTTAAGTCAGTCCTCAATGAGGGTACTGACTGAGAGTAATAGTGCATGAAGCACTTTTTCATCCATATTTCATTTGCCTAATTCCTCAATTGCACCCTTCTAGATTATACCTGCAGTTCCATACCAGCTTAATCTTTGGCCCACGGTTCAAACTGACATATTGCTTGTGTTACATGGTGCAGTTTAAAAAAAGAAAAGGAAAATTTTCAGAAAAAAAATATGCTAATTATAATATGAAGACTAATACTGGTCTGTGAACCTAGAAATGAGTGAATTTGAATTTCCTATTACTACTTTACTGTGGACTCACTGATGGGCAAAGATATGTAAGTTTTTATAGAGTGTTTTTCCATAGTCAACATAGTGAGTTTTTCCATGGGGATTTTCTGGCATCCAATACAGTAGCAGCCTTCCTTTCAGCTGGGACATCCGTACAGTCCACTCTTCAGACACCTGTTTTCTCACTAGCCATAATTCACTTTGAAATTTGTTGAAAATGGACATGGAGGTCAGAACATGCCTACATATTTAAGCACATGAGCGTAGCTTCAGAAACATGGTGCCTGTAAGGAATCTGACTGGAGTCTGGAGTATTTGTGTCACATTCATTTTTAAAAGCAAAAAATAGTCAAGCAAGAAAAGCACAGTAAAGTATACTTTTGATTCTACTGTCATTGTATCAAATGCAACAGCAAAAGATTTTAGCCATTTTGCACTTAAATCAGTTTCAGGAAAACTCATTGACTGCATGTTATGCTTGCTAATCTCAAACAAAACCAATTTTGACAGGGTCTATGCATATTCAGTGTTTCATCCCAATCATTTCTCATGTAACTAACTACCCTTTGCTCCCAGTTAATATAATAACTTCTATTCAGTAAATCCAAATAACTTTTTCTAGTTGCTAGGAAATGCACAATTTTTAATTGATTAAATAAAAAAAATGGGTAGAGGGAAAATCAGGATTCTTATAAAATTATATTCACAGCAGAGACCAATTCAAGGAGAAAAAAACAAATACTAGTTCATACAAAAAATACATGGGAACACAAAAGCATGTTTTTTCAGTCAAAACCCTAAAGGAGAATGTACACAATGTACTGCACTCTGCATGGCATTCAATGTTCCTTCTGCTCTCTCCAGCACTAAGAACTGAAATGCACATGATAACCCTGGAGAACTTAAATCAGTCGCTCGATCACACCAAATAAACAAATAAACCAAATAAAAAAAATACAACAGTGTTATCTATGCAGAAAAAAAAACCAATACAGCCAAAATCTGACTTCCAAGTCTTCAGTCTTTTACAGCACTGAATTTACTGAAAGCAGAAATATTGGAGTCATAACAACTTTAATTCTAACTTACCTACTGAAGTTTCTGTGAACACTGTTAAGGTCTGTCCTCCCACACTTTGCAGAAGAAACGGATGTTCCCTTGGTGCACTGACTGAAGCAGGCTTTCCTCCAATATCATTGATGCTTGCAAGCTCTTCATTCAAAGTAAATGACACCTAACAGTCACAATTGCCACAGTGTTACTAAACAGACTCAAGTTTCACAAGTTATGGGGAAACAAAGAGAGAAAACACAAGCAGTATAGCACATTTCTATTTCAAAAATAAAGGGTGATGTAAGAGTCCTTCCACACTGATCTCTTGTTGAAATACAGAATTCAAAGCTTTCATGTACCTATTAAATTTATTCAGCTTTCAAAAAGTTGTGAATTACTTCCTCCTGAAGTCAGAGAACAATTTGATTTTACTTGTTAAAACATACACCATAATAGGTTTTCAGCCACTGCTCAGTATGAGTGCTGAAAAATGTTTTGCACAGCCAGGCGAGTTCAGAAAAAGTGCTGCAGTACCACACAAGTGTTACTAGCCTGGGACTCCTGAATTGCATACAGCCCAGACGAGGTTTAAACACAGCTCCTTTGCCATGATTGTATGCTCAACACAGAAGCTACAGAAGAGGGGACTGGATAACCAGAATCCCTAGACACAGGCCAGAGCCAGGAACTTGAAGAGGGATACCTCACACCAGCACCACGTGCTTTTCCTGTGCAACCTCCTTAGCCTTTTGTACTAAAACATCTCAAAATGTTTGAAGAGAAGGTAATCAAACTGAGGGAACAGAGAGACCTGATACACGTGCCACAGGCATCTATGGGCAGAGCTACTACTAGCAGAATTCTCTCCTCATGATTGTATGGGGTACAACGCTCCACTAGAGGTATAACCAAAAAAAAAATACGTCATTAGAAACCAGCACATTCTAAACAGTTTTCAGAATTCAAAATATAAACTTTAGCAATTACTTACTTCTGTCCTTCCTTGATTTCTGAAAAAGAAAATATTTAATATTTAATAAATATATAAATATTTCAAAAAGCTAACGCTTCCATAACCTAATTCCTCAAGTTAAGCTTTCCTGATAAAAAAGCAAATTCAAATTCTAGTTCTGTTATTCATTTTCACTCCTGAGCTGTTCAGTGTTTTGTTATGCTGATGCCCAAGAAAAAATGGGAAAAGTCAGAATGTGAGAACAGAAGCAGCAAAATAAAACATAAAAGCAAATCCTGCAGTTAGGTTTCCTTAAATATGGGAAATCAAACCTCATGTAATGGGACAGAGTGACTCCCCAGTACAGTTTATATTCCTAATCACTACACAAGCAAACACTGCTCATGGATCAGAGAAATGTGCACACTGTTGGCAAGAAACAGGACTATGACTCTGAACAGGTGCAACATGTACTTCTTATTTCATGCAGGTAACTTCTAAGAAATGCAACCAGTAAATGTAGAGTAAAGGCTTACTTGACAATCCTTAGTTTTCCCACTTCGCCTCTTCCTGAAGCTTTACTCCACTGTTGTGACAAGTATTTGGGGACCTAAGAAAAGACAACAGATTTCAGAAAAGCAGATTTTAAAATTCTGTACAAATTGTGTATGTGTAAATACTTTAAATGTTTTTACCCTGACCACTTCAGAATAAAATATGAGCTAAATATAGTAGACAATAGAGAGCCATAGATGGTTTTGGTTGACAGGGGCCTTACCAAACCCCCTGCAATGGGCAAGGACATCAGCAACTAGATTGGTTTGCTCAGAGCTCCACCCAACCTGACCCTGAATGCTTCCAGGGATGCCACATCCACAACTTGTCTGGGCAACCTGTGCCAGTCACCACCCTCATCATAAAACATTTCTTCCTTACAGCTCGCCTAAATCCTCCTTTCACTTAAAACCATTACTCCTTGTCCAGCTGCTACAGGCCCTACTAAAAAGTCTGTCCCCATCTCTCTCATCAGCCCCTCTGAGGCACTGGACGGCACCTGTAAGGTCCCCCTGGAGCCTTTTCCTCTCCAGGCTGAGCAGACCCAGCTCTCGTGATCTGTCTTCACAGAAGAGGTGCTCCAGCTCTCTGACCATCTTTGTGGCCTCCTTTGCCCCTGCTGCAGCAAGTCCCTGCCCTCCTTATGCGGGGGACACAGCAGGGGGGTCTCACCAGAGCAGAGCAGAGGGGCAGAATCCCCTCCCCTGACACGCTGTCCATGCTGGTTTTGTTGCAGCCCTTGCAGAATTGCCCTTCTGGGCTCCAAGTGNCTTGCAGAACTGCCCTTCTGGGCTCCAAGTGCACATTGCTGCTCCAGCCTCCCACCTACCAGCACCCCCAATGCTTGTCCTCAGAGCTGCTCCCAGTCTTTTCCTCCCTTGAATTGATACTGGGCGTTACCCCAACCCAAGTGCAGGCCCTTGTGCTTGGCCTTGTTGAACTTTATGAAACTCATGCAAGCCCACTTCTCGAACTGTTATATACATACACACGCACATATACATACATACATATATA
>VYXD01012920.1:0-42210 GCA_013397195.1 Hylia prasina
ATATATATATATAATATATAAATGTACTTAGAAGTAGTATAAATTCTGTTTGGTTTATTCTTGAAACTATGAAGTCTATACATTTATGTGTTCATGCAATAGAATGGATATTTTCACATAGTAAACTAACTTCCTGCAAAAAATCTCACTGGCTTTTTCCAAACCCTCACTTGCCCCACTTTTTTGCTCGTTCAACTGAAAACATATGGGCCAGCAAGAATTTTCACCTGGCCTAAGCATTTCCAGCAGAAGACTTCAGCTATATTGAGGTTGGCCTCGTGTACTTATATTCTGATAGAGAAAACATCAATAATAGGATTGATATAAATAACAGCCAGCACTGAACAGATATAAAAAGACCTTTCCATTTGACTTTCTTGTATCAGGTGAGTTGTAACTGATAATATATATATATATCTTGAAACTAGAATACTGCTATTCAATAATAAGATATTTATATGTAAGGATACACAGAAGCAGAAAGGTAATTTTCATAGAACAATTTGCTGATTTTTGGTTTTTGGTCTTATTTAAGAGAACTGGAAAAAAAACCTATAAATTAATTTTCTGATTTAGAAAACATTTGTAGTTCATAATTAGTTACATCTAGTAATGATAAAAAAAACCTGTTCTATACTGTCTTTTCAAATTATACATAAAACATAAAAGGACAAATTTATAAAGCACCATCTTTTACACCAAATTTCCATAGAGGCCAAATTCAAATCAAAATATAGTAACACAACTATCTATATTATGATTCATTTTTGAAAAATGATTGAAACTTCATTTTCTTATTGATGCTTTTACTTGACTTGTATTACATGACAAGGGCAGTCCAAGTATCTCCTCTGATTCACTAAATATATGTTCTAAATTGGGGTTATTACAATCCTTGTATAAAATTCTTCTATTCTGATGGAGCATTTTAAATGTAAGCCTTCTTATCTCATCATCTTATTTGGGAGCAGGTGGTGAATATGATCAAGTGGTTATAACTGGGCTCTTTCAATAGAGAAATTCACCATTTCACTAAATAATAACCAAACAAATAATCTAGTGGCATTTCCAACTCATTAAATAGAATTCATATAGATACACAATTGAGCACAAACTCTAATGTCCTTGGTAATGATCTACAGCATTCCTGACAGAACTTTAAAGAAATGCAGCATATTTTGCCAATAAAATGAAATTCATGTAGAATATATTTTGAATATAAATATATGAATATATGATAAGTATATTATAAATAGCAATGTTTACAACCAGCATACTACTCATTACTTCTTAGATTCACATCCAGATTTTAATTTCTTGAAATTGTTCTCGCGTTATTTTTGAGTTCTCTTAAATCTCTATGGAGTCCAATAAAAAGGCATAAATTCTTGTTAGCTTCAAATGATGGTTAAACACATACAGATTCCTCACATTTATAATAACATATGATGGATATGTATTTCAAGATGGATATATTAAATGTTTCCAGTAAAGATGAAAGGCTCAGATTTTCATACTTTTTTTTTTCTCTTTTTTTTTTTCTTTTTTTTTTTGATTCAGCTAAAGTTATGTCATTTTTGACCAGGTATGTAGTTTTCAAAAAGCTAACATATGTCCTAACTATAGATAGTTAGATTCATGAATGAATGAAAAAAACTGATTCATTTTCATCTGTTTTAAAGAAAAAAAGAAAATTGCTTTTTAAAAACTTATTTTAATGAGGAAGAATTTTAAGGACAAACACCAAGAATGAGGTATATTCATTTCCTGGATTTAATCTGGGTGTTTTTATCCAAAAATTGCTTAATGTATAAAACATGAGTAGAATTGAGAGCTTCATTCCCACCCTTTATAGATATGATAATTTTTGAGCTACTTCTAGCATGACAACTGGAAACAGACTTTCTGAAGACTGATTTATTTCTCATTACTGGCATAAAAAAAATCTGATCATTTAAAATTATATTGTCTTCCATCATGTGAAAGAATTTTGGTTTATATTTTACTGAGTGCATATATCTGAAAACTGATAAATGTTTATGGATGTTTTAATGAGTATTTAAATGTTGCTAATGCAGCCGAAGATGAGAGTTACATTTTTTCTCATCCAGATCAGTATGTGTTAGGTGTAATATACATAATACAGTTTTAAATTATTTTAAATTTCATCTTGATCATCAATTAATTGTGAGTCTTCCCAGTCACCTGTAAATTACATTTCATTTGCCATTGTTGTGCTACTCTTCTGCTAATTAACATCAACCAGATCCTTTTTTAAGTTTAGAGGGTCTATAACAAACGACTTGCAGACTGTGATTATTTAAGACTTTAATATTCCTGATTCATGATTTGCAGAATCAAATTTAACATGACTATTCCTATGTAATATCAAGAATGGAAATGTTTGTAAGATTTGGCCTAACTGACATTAACAAGTATAGCTATTAAATTTGCAGCTATCTTTATTCTTTTCATGGTCTCACTCTATCCCCTACTAATATTTATTTTCATAGATAAAATATGCAGGAAAAGACTGATTTAGTGTAAAATGAATTTTTTTCTCACTTATTTCCAAGGAGAAGGGGAAGTTCAAAGCACCTTTGAAGATTATGTTTATACCATTCTACTTTGTGGATGTAATTTTGAGGGCCAAGAAGTGCTTTGAACAAATTGACAACATTCTCAGTGGATAAGATTTCCTAAAGAAAACCCAAACTAAAAAGTGATATATTATAACTTATTATTTTTTTGACCAGTTATGTAGGTGCCAATGCTTGCCAGAGTGGAAAGATTTGTAAGTTAGCTTAACAAGTAAATCAATAGATCAATATATGTCCTAACTTTCATCAGGAACTTGACAGTATATTTTCTATTGATTACAACCAGACAATCATGTAATTGTATATGCTCTGCACAGACTGTCTTGCAGTTTGTCTGCAGGAGCATGCCCAAGAAAAATAAATTTGATCTAGGAACGTAGCCTTCAAATTTAATTTAGTCTTTGACCACTCTAGTTTAATTCAGAAAATAACAATCATTTTATTCATCAGTATGAGAGCCTGCATAAATGACTAATTAATTTTAAATTGCGCATTTATATTCCTCATAACTCTCTTTGTAGACATAGCAATGGTGGGGTTTTTTTCACTCAATAAAAGATGTACCAGCTGAACATGAGCCAGCATGTGGCTAAATAGCCAAGAAGGGTCTTCCAGTGGAATCCAGGTTTGTATGAGAAATAGTGTGGCCAGCAGAACAAGGACAGTGACTGCCCCCTGTACCTGGCACTGGTGACACTACACCCCAAACCCTGTGTTCAGTTTTGGGGTTCTCATTACAAGAATGACATTGAGGTGCTGGTACTTGTCCAGAGCAGAGCAATGGAGCTGGTGAAACACCTGGAGCACAAGTCAGGAAAAGGAGGTTCAGGGGAGATCTTATCATTCTACAACTCCCTGAAAGGAGGGTGTAGCCAAGTGGGTGGTGGTCTCTTCTTCCAGGCAAAAAATGACACAGCAAGAGGACATAGTCTTAAGCTGTCCCAGGGGACAGTTAGACTGGATATTAGGAAAACTTATTCACAGAGAGAGTTGTTCAAATATTGGAACAGCTGGCTCAGGAAAGTCGTTTAGCCACCATCTCATTGATGTATCATTGGGGATGTGGTTAAATAGTGGACCCTTTGCTGGCTTAGCAGTTGGACTCAATAACCTCAAAAATCTTCTCCAACCTAAAAGATTCTATGATTCTATTGTATGATTTTAAATCAGTCTTTGCATTCTGAAATCTATATCTTATTTTAATTCCAGCATGTTTCCATCCAATGGAAACAATATTTTTACTATTTTACTTTTACTATTAAACATACAAAATTTTTTCTAATTTCAGTGAAAGCGAGATAAACACCTGCGTCAGTTAAAGATAACTAATGATTGTTTAATTGTGTTGAGAAACCTTTTCATGAGAAAGGCAAGCAAAATTATGAAACTTAAGATCTGAATTTCAATGGCACCATTAATATATTTCTATTATTTGCTTCTGATTTTTAAAAACATTAATTTATCTTCACAGTCACAACTTATGAGCACAATCCATCAATAAAGTAATATTACCATAGTTCAACTTTTAAATTATGATTCATTTAGAATACTTTAAGAGCCTCTGGGATCCTTTATATATAGTTTCCTCTAGTGTTTATTTTTTTAATTTGTAACATGTACCACAGAAATGAGTTATAGTGATGAATTTCTGTTTTGTGATTATTAGTTTTTTAGATTAAGCATTTTATCTTGCTGGCTGCAGCCAAATAAATATAATTTACACACAGAGCAATCTATTATACTCATTCAGTGCATGGGTTTTCAATTTTCTCAATTCAAGCGCAATCCCCATGGCTTGCTAACAATAATTGTGTGGTGATCAAAAGCTGCAAAGTAATTATTAGCAAATATATCACATTATGATATAGGTACAGATCACCGCTGGACATTACAGGAATAACTGTTTTGATGTTTTATTGTTTTATTTTCCTCTACATTTTTCAGAATAACCAGAATTTAGCATTTAGGTTATTATTATGCAATAATTGAAACAATAATTGGATCAATGTATTTAATAACAAATTAATTAATTACAAATTATCTGTATAATCTGATGGCAATGATAGGTCACAATATAGAAATGTGATGCTCTTCCCTAATGTGCAAGCAGGCTCTGCATCCTTTGGATGTCTTTTTGCATCATTATCTTTATTGCCACCACTTCCTGTGTTAGTCTCATAAGATTTTGGCAAAAGCCAGGCATTTTTCTCCAAACGCATTTTTTGTGTTTGCATGGCAAGCCTCTGGAGGCTCCAGGGGTGGCCTCTGTTAGAAGCTGCCTGAAGCTTCTCCCATCTCAGGCACAGCCAATGCCAGGCAGCTCCAGGACAGACCCACTGCTGGCCAAGGACTAGCCCATCACCAACAGTGGTAACACCTCTGAGATAACAGAGCTAGGGAGAAGAACTGCTGCAGAAGGACAAATGGAGAGAGGCAGAAGAATACGTGAGAGCAATAACCCTGCAGGTCAGTGCAGAAGGAAGGTCAGGATATGCTCCAGGTGCTGGATCTGAGACTCCCCTGCAGCCTGTGGTTCAGACCATGGTCAGCCAGATGTGCCCCTACAGCCCACGATGGTCCACAGGGGTGCAGAGATCCACCTGCAAAATCATAAGGTTAACCTTATCACACCAGAAAATGAAACTTTGATACTGATATAATAAAATAGATTAAAAAAATCCAGACTATTCCCTTTTGTAACAACGTCTTGAAAATTTCCCAAGCATAATTTTTTATTTCAATTATTTTTGAGGAAGAAAATTTGTTTTCTGTGTTGGTCTGGAGCATTAAGAATTAAAGGTTCATTTCTTCTTGTTTAATACTTTCATCCTAAATAACATCTTATTCCAGTATTGCAACTTGCATCTCAAGGCTGCTATCCCCATCTCTATTTCACCTTTTAATTATCCCTTATACTACTTTTTTTCTGTGTTAATAGGCTTTCTGTATATTCTCCATTATCTCCTGTCTTCTCCAATGACTTTCATTAGCCCAAATTAAGAAAAATGTTTTCCTGTGTGGGTGATTAAACACTGAAACATTCTGCTGGTGAAATTTTGGTGTCTCCATCCATGGAGATTTTCAAAACCCTAAAGAAACTTCTCCTGAACAACCAGCTTGAACTGACCCTGCCTTGAGCAGGAATGAGGTAAAATGATATTGCAAAGTCTGTAAAATTACGGCTGTAAAGCTAGCCTGTGACTGCCTGACTAGTTCAAAATTGTTACACTAGGAAGAAGAATCAGGTAGACAAACATAATTTTAAAAGCCTTTCTGTAGCAGATTAGTTGTGGACACCTTCAGTTAAACACTGCTTCCCCTTTCTTCGGGGCCTTCACTTTAAATCTGGACTTAAATCTCCTGTTTAACAAAAAATAATATGTTTAGTTTCTTATGTAAATTATTCCTCAATGAGATGATGTAACAGGAGTAATATTTCAATTCACAGTAGAAAGAAAAAAAAAATCAAACTGTGACATAGTCAGAAGAGGATCAGATGGAATTAGCATGAGAAACCTGGCCAAAGGAGGCACTGAATGAATAAATTATTTATTCAGATCTACATTAGCACTTAATTCATGCACTTCACTTACAATAGTTGTTGTATATTTCTGATGCATTTAGAGATGGTAATTTGCAAACAAAATGTGAATACTGTTGAACATTTTTCCTCTGCGACTAAAAAATTTTTCCATATTGACAAATCACAATGACAACAAAGGCTTTAGGTTAACTAGTTCTGGTGGTATAAATCAGCAAAATGCAACCATTGCTGATTTGCTCATCTATAGCTGTTCTTTTTGCATTGTATATCTTTGTCTATTTAGATAAAAAATTTTAGAGCTTTTGGAAATGCATAGAATGAGTAGAGAATAACCTCAGTGTCCTTTCCATTCATGGTCTCAAATATAAAATCAGGTTGTAATTCTACATCTATGTGTGAAAAATTGTTGCAGCATAATAGAAGCTCTATTTGCCTACAGGGCACAGCACTATCAACATTTTAATTCATTACTTTGTAAAACACCTTATAACATCCAACGTCTGAAAAGCAGCAGGAACAATTTAATTTTATTATTGTGAATGTAAAAGAAGATTAAGCAATTCCAGGTATATTAGTTTTCTTCCATATACTTGTCACTGCAGAAATTTAGAGGTACATGATTAAAGTAGAAGGGCAGAAATAAAATGCTAATTGAGAATAGCCACCACTTTTCTAAACAGTAAAACTAATTATAACTCAAGCCTTGCTCATGTTCAAAATATTGTTCACAATGACAAAGTTCCAAATTGCAGTCTTGAGATCTTAGGCTGGGGTAGAGTTAATTTGCTTCGCAGTGGCTGGTATAAGGCTATGTTTTGGATTTATCCAGAAAACAGTGTTGATAACATAGAGCTGATTTTGGTTTTGCTGAGCAATATTGCTTTTCTACTTTTTTTACTGCCACTTTGGCAAGGGGGCTGGGAGTGAATGGGAAGCTGGGAGGACAAAGAGCTGGGACAGGTGACTCCAATTGACCAAAGGAAAATTCCAGACCATGTGACATCATGCTCAGTATATAGAATGGTGGGGAAGAAGAGGGGGGGATATTTTGAGTGTTTGTAGTTTTCCTCCCTAGTTGCTGTTAAGTGTGATGGGACCCTGCTCTCCTGGAGATGGTTGAATAGCTACCAGACCTTAACAAGCAGTAAACGAATTCTTTGTCTTGCTTTTCTTGTGTGCGCAGCCTTTTCTTTCCCTGTTAAGGGGTCTGTATCTCAGCCAATGGGTTTTCTAGCTTTTACCCTTCTGATTCTCTCCCTGATCCTGCTAATGGGGGAGTGAGAGAGTGGCTCACTTGGTTGCTGGCTGGGATTAAACCACAACAGGGAGTAAGGAAGAAAAGCACATGATTTTCATTAAAATCATTGGATCTATTCAGATCGAAGTTCTAAAAAACCACACAAATATTTGGTTATAATAAGAAGACACTTGAAGTAAAAAAACGTTCTGGTATTCATAAAACTGCTTAAATAATTAGGAGGGAGGAAGCAAATAGAACACCCTTTTGCACACATTTTCAAGCAAAAAGTAAGTTTTTGAAATGAAGTATTTCTTTTCAGAAAAGATGGGAAATTTCATCTTCATTTTTACATAAGTACTCAGAATGAACTTAATGGCTGAATCTGTATGAGCAAGCATGAATCTTCAGCTGTCTTTGAAAGCAGACTGCAAGGGTTACTGCCAGACTCTGTATTGGAACTACCTTTGGCCTATACTGAATTTCAATCCACGTCAAGGAAGTGCTCTGAATAGTAGGAAGTGATTTAAACCAAAGTTAAGCCATAGGCTATTTTAACAATTTAGCTGTACAGAGAAATTGAACTCCATTGTCTAAGAATATTGCCCAAAAAAGAAGTGTTTCCTTGGTATAGGTGAACTCTGTTTCTTGATATTTATATTCTTGGAATTTATGCTAAATATCTGCATAAAACCATAATTTTTCCAATTAAATTTCTTAGTTCTGCATAATCACGATTTCAAAAATTCCTTGATTTCAAGTGTGTGGAAAATTCTTCAAAATGTTTAGTATTCTTGCTTGCTTCATATCGGCATTACTTAAATGTTTCATATTTTTAAGGTTTTTTTTTTCTTTTGACATTGTAAAATTTAGGTTTATTTTATACTGTAGTGTTTATACATATAATTTATTTAATTATATTTTTAATACATTCCTATGGACAAAACATGTTTTGCACTATCAAAAGTAAATATTTCTATATTTTTTAGATAGTCTCCACCCTGTGATGCTGCTAGGTCTACAGTTGGACTTGATATTAGAGGTCTTTTGAAATCCATGTAGATGTTTGTGGCTATGGCTTTTTAAATTTTTTTTTTTATTATTCCAATGGATAAGCAGCTTGACTATATTTATACTTGGTTTTTAAAAATATTTAAGTGTCAGGATAAGACTAGTAGTGAGAAAATCTTATATCTTATGATAACATATTTAAGAGTAAGTTTAAAAAGCAAGATGGAGAAAAAAAAAATCTAAGAACAATAAACCACAGCTTTTTCAGGACATCTGTTTTCCCAACATGAGCTCATTTTTTTCCCTTTCTTAATAATTTGTTGTTACATTATATTATTCTGTGCTTATGTTGATAAGCTTATTTCTTGTGTTTTTCCTTTACCATGTATTAAATTGTATGACTATCTATCTTGTTTCATATTTCTATCCTTAAGGCATACCATACTTTCTGCAAATACATGTGTTAGTGAACCCTGCTTTTCTTAAACTGCTGAGCTTTGCATACTTCAGCCATGAAAAATGATTTAACATTATTTATGTAATCATTTTATCATCATTAGAGGAGGAAAACTATATTTTTTTTTCCATAGAACAGAGCTCACCTACAGTCACAGGAGTATTAAAAAATTCTCTATTGGCCTATAAGATGTCTGAGAACTGTGCCCTTTCTCTCACAGACTGTTCATGAAATAATTTACAGCATATCTTATTATTTTGCTCTTTGGCTTGCATCATTATTGGTTATTAATTGCCAGGTCACTTAGGAATTGAATTATAACACTAATATGTTTCCCTTAGGGTACTTATTATCCACTTCTCTTTCCCCTGGTAGCAATAAAAGTCTCTCACGAAATTACTGACTGCCAGTGCTGTGTTATTACTAGAGTTGAACAAACTCATTTTTGTCAAGATATCACACTAAAAAATTGCTTCTGCATTATTCAGGTAATAACTGCATACAAAGCAGAGAAGAAAATCTGCTAGAAGAGTAAAGAAGCAAAGCAAAGGTGTATATAACTGTATTAATAGCAAAGTTACTGTATTAGTAAACAAAGTATATATAGAGAATATCTATATAATACATATATAAACAGTCTGAATTTGCAAAATGAATTGTATTTTACCAAAGAGGTGTACAATGCAAACTAAACTGTTGTCTCTACTATGACAAAAAGACCTAGTGATTCCTTTTAGAAACTTGTTTTTAAGTAGATAAGTTCATACCTTTTCAAAATTTAGTAAAATTCGCAGGACACAGGACCTCTTTTAAGACAGAAATAATTTCACTGATAGCCTGAACTCATCATGCCTAGGTAGAACAGGACAATCCCCTCCCTTGACCAGTTGGCAATGGTGCGTCCAGTGCACCCCAGGACATGTTTGGCCCTCGTGGATACCCTGTCTCTGGAAGTGTGCAAGGCCAGGCTGGATGGGGCTGTGAGTCCCTGGTCTAGGGAAAGGTGTCCCTGCCCACAGCTGGGGGGTTTGAACTAAATGACATTTAAAGTGCCTTCCAACCCAAGACATTCCATCAATCCATGACTGTGTGATCACAGGTTAAAGCATTTTCCTTTTTTTTTTTTNTTTTTTTTTTTTTTTTTTTTTTTTTTTTTTTTTTTTTTTTTCTCAAGGAACATTTGCCCCTTTCTGTTTTATGGAAGCTGGGACACTTCTTTTACTTCCATAAGGAAGCATCCTCCCAGGCTTCAGATTTCTGTGAAGTTCATGTGAGAATTTGATATTGCCTCAACATCAAGTTGAGGATGAAGCAGCCCTGTGGCTGTTTGCTCTTTTAGTACCAGTACTTTCCATCCCAAATGTGATTTTCATAACTAGGTCCAGACTGATTCACCACCTGTGGAGTGTGTTAATACGTATTTAATAATGTGAAAACACAAATTCAGAATTACATTAAGTATTCTATACTGTCAAGACCTTCTGCAAAGGTATTAATGATATCTTTACTGAAAATGTATTTCTAGAAACATTTGGTTTCCTTTTCACAAAATATTAATACCAATGTGAAATTGATCCTGTATTTGACTGTCCTACACAGATCTTTCTTTCCTGCAGTAATTTCCAGCCATGGCTTATCAGCACACAACAGAAAAGGAAAATATGTAAAAAATACAGTCTCCTTTGGTCTGAGTAATAACCTCCTTGTAACTCCATAGCAAATGATTTACAGAAATCCTAGTATATTTGTTATTTATGCCATGCTTACCAAATATGGAAAACACATTAATCTATCAGGATCTCTAATAAGCCCTGTTGACCCAAATTTACTTTTGAGTTATGTAAGTAATGATATTTCTTTTTGATATGTTTTTAGATGTTATCTACTATTAAAATCCAATTATCTGGACAGATTAAACTCAGACTATTAAGAAAAGCAATATGCTCCTACTCATCACCCATGTCTTGAATCAGGCCTTGAGGCACTTATGTACAACA
The DNA here is from genome assembly GCA_013397195.1 of Hylia prasina. Classification (NCBI taxonomy): domain Eukaryota; kingdom Metazoa; phylum Chordata; class Aves; order Passeriformes; family Sylviidae; genus Hylia; species Hylia prasina. The sequence continues at coordinate 10,847 of VYXD01012920.1, forward strand.
TGGTAAAGTTTTTTGGAGAACACAAGGATGGGCTAGTGTTAAATATTGCTTGTATAAAATGCTCCATAACTATCACCAAGCAGAAGAGAAAATGAGAATAATCTATAGGTCAGAGAGGAAACAGTTTTGAGGGAACAAGAGTAAACCTCATTTCAACAGGTACTAACACAACCTAGCTTTTAGGAGAGAGCATCACCCTCTAGTTTGAAAACTGTAGTAGAAAAAACTTTTAAATTTTTTACTAACTAATCTGAATGTTCTCAGAAACAAAGGTTTGTTTTTAGGTCCTGTTATTTCTTTCTGTATCTCAGTCCATTTGACTTATCTGATTCATTAAAAATTGCTAAATTCCATAGATTAGATTGATTACTAGTCTGAAAGAGGAATAGCTACTTAAGGGTAGGTAATTTCTTCTCTGCTCTGGACAGCAATCAACACGCACACAAAAAAATATACCCTGAAAGTATTCAGAAAGTCCTCAGCAAGAGCCTGATTTGTATGAATGACATTCATCTCTTCCTCTTCTGTAGCCCTTATCCTTATCTCAGAACATGGGAAACTAAAAGAGTGCATTTTTAAAAAAATATTTTAAATATTTTTTCTTTCATCCTTTATAAATGTTATAATTTTATTTAGTTATACCATATATGCAGACTATATAACTCTCCTCATAATAGATGGGTCAGGGTATATGCACTCAAGAGGTATTTACTTTTTCTTCTTCAGCTATGTTTCTTTGATGACAGATTTCTTAATAAGAATTGTACATCATCTCCCATTTATTTCAATACTTGGCTAGTGACAAGTGAACATACCAGGATTTATCAGAAGCAGCAATTAGCCACCCCATTGTGTAAATCCCATTAATCACAATGTCAAGCTGGATAACCATTGGGTCAAATGATAAATTCTGACCTGTAATCATCTTTATCTCTGGATAAATGTATAGTCCATTAATATTAATACTTGGGCAGTTTAATTATATATTCATGAAGATTCCACCTATGTATTAAATCTTAAAAATACTTAAGAACCAAAATGCAAGTATTAGAAACTCATACTTATTTCTTGTTTGCAACAAAACAAAAAAAAAGTGGAAGCATCTTCAGAAGTTTTTTTGTAGAAATATTCATTTGCTCTAGAAAAAGTAGAAAATAATCCAGCCAGTTTAAGTCTTTACATCATTCAGTACAGATTAATTATTTATTTGCATACTCAAAATTATCAGCTTTTAATGACTTAATGATGCTTCACGAAAGGTTATTCTCAAATATAATAGGTTACTATGTCTTTTTTTTTTTTTGTCCTCAGCGTATGTTCCCTTTGGAACATCTATTTGATTGAAGTGGCAGACCCTCAAAAGAACAGTCAATTAAATACTTTTCTGAGGTCAATCTAATGACTGAAAAACCACTAAACTAAACAGATGCCTGATAATAAAGGTCTATATCCCATGTACCAGCTTTTCTCAGAAGGGAAACAAGGGAGCCAATCTCTAAGCATATATGTCAAAAAATATGTTTTTTCTTGGTTTGCACTGTATAATTTAAGTCCAGCCTTAACACTGTAATTTTGAAGTTTGGCATTCTGATGATTCTAATAAAAAGAAATGTTTATTCCTACCAGTAGAAGAGTTGCACCAAGGATAGATTAATAATTTACCTCTATTTAGTCATCTATGCTTTCAGTCTCATATAACAGCTTTTTTTATTTGTCATGCTCTAATTTTGGTTTCTTGCTGTAAAAGATTAAACAGAAAAAAACCAACCAAACAAAGGAAACACCTCAGAAAAAAAGGTATGCCGCAATGTGTGCTACCTCAGTAATTTTTAGGTCAATATCACATTGTAGGATGATGTATCTGGACATGCACAATGATAGAAATAATGTGGGTAGTACAGGCAAAGTAAATGCCAAGCACAGGAGAATACAAGGGGCAGTACCGGGTCTCCTCTATTAAAACAGGGTTAGAGTAATCCAATGCAGTAAATTATAAAAACCTCAACTGTTTCAGACAACAATAAGAATGAAGAAGATTTAAAAGCAGAAGCTAAATATTTTTCGTATAAATTATATTAATTAGCTAATTCTGTGAGATCTTATAATTTTGGCCACACACAGAAGGCCACCATGAAAGAATGGTGAACACTGGACTGGTGATAGTATTATAGCAGTATGGATATATGTGCAAGAGTTTTGCACTGAGAGAACGGTTTTAAACTTGTCAGATGCTCACACTGCCAATGTGCCTGGCTCTGGCTCTACTCTCACTTCAAGGTTATTGATCCATTTTTTAACATAGGGGTAAAAGTCTGTAGTAGTTATTGCAAAGCTAAATCATGGTAAGAGATTTGTCTCATCTAAACACTCCCTAATCCATCAATTTCACCTCCTACAAAAAGTGTAGAAGATTTGGTTCTTAGCTTGACTCATATCAATGAATGGACATGAGAAAAAATTTCTAAGCATCCTTTAAGTATGAAACTTAAAATAAAAGTGATCTAAAAATCAAAGCATCAGCTTTTAAACTACAGTTGTAGTAAAAGAAGAATGCAGCCCCAAAACTACCTTCCTAACCTGAATGAAACTTCTTTTCCTTGGACATACCTACTCTTAACATTTATTCTAGTATCCAAATTACTTACTATTAATAAAGCTGCACTGATCTCTCTACTTACTCTAAACCATTCATATCTCTCTGTGCTCACTTTGACATTTCTTTTGCAGTTGCAGTGTCCCTGTAGATGTAGGCTTTGTCACTCTTTGAACACTAATCTTATCCCTAACCTTAATTTCAAGATTAATTTACATTTTCCCCCATATTTTTAGTTTAAACTGACCCTTCTTGTTTATTCTTATTAAAGCATTAAATTTTTCATATAAATTACCAAGCAGAGATTCAAAGGTGTGACAATTAAGAAAACATGCTGATTAGTCCTAAAGATTCAAAAATTCACTATTTCAAATATTTTCAAAGGAAATTACAAGAATTGTGATTTAAAGTATATATACAGCATAAATATGCTAACAATTTTCTGGTTACAGCAAGATGAGGGATTAAGTTTTAATTGTTAAATACTTATAAAAATGATTTGAACATTATAAACTGCAGTCTAGTTGAATTATCTATTTCAGATGTCGATAAGCAGGAATTAGAATTAACCAATGCATTTAAAAATACTGGAAAAATGTCAATGGGGGCAAAATTACCCACCTGAGGCTCACTTTCAGTTCATATACAGCATGATAAAAGGTAATATAGAAAATAAAATAAAAAAAAACCCTGGATTATTTAGACACTTGAATGTTTTAAAACCAGATATTGATTCTTTCCTTTTAATCTTTATAGTCATCAACACAGCTGTCCTACTCATTGCTACACACTTTAAATCTCCTCAGAACTGAATCGATAATGACACTTTATACACAAAGACAATCAGACCATATCCTTGCTGTTATATACATCTGTAACAAGTAGATTGTTTTCAAGAAACTGCTGAGCAAGCAATAAATCCAGAATGTATTCCAATCTGGTAAGCAGGTTCTATTTTCTTGGGTATGCTGATTATATTCCCAGAAATACCATAATTCCAGAGTATGAAGAAAATACAAATCCTTTTTTAAACAATCAAAATCTTTTTTTGTCACACCAGAACATAACGCAGCAATAAATTACTGATTACATTGCTGGATCAGTTATAAAAATGCAAAGAACAGGGGAGAAAGAAGAAAAGTTACATTCGATTAAGAAAGAACTTCCCTGTTTCTTTGGTTCTAAAATTTCTCTTTGCTTAAATGACATTCAGTTATTTGCCTCCCATATGTCTATGATTTAATTATAATCAAAGCTGTCAAGGAGGTATTTTAAATCACAGGGCTTTGCCAATATTTTCTGGCACAAGCACGGAAATTTTCTGTGCTAATATTTGCTTCAAATTTATTTATATTAATGGCCGTCATTCCTCAGACTGTCTTCTTAAGAAGTACTAGGGATTGTGACTGAAAGAGAAATAAACTATATATCACCTATAGCAGTGAGCAGATGGTGTTTAAACTGTCTGAATACAAACTTAAGCAATTCTGGCTTTATATGACATGGGCCTTTATGGTTCCACATTAACAGCACCTACTTTGTCCAAGTCAACCATAAATATTGACATGACAAGATAATTGTAAGGCATTAGAAAGAACATCTCATTAAGTGGGAAAGCTCAAAAAAGCTAGGGAGGTTCTAAATGGTCACTGAAAAAGTTATTTCTCAAGCAGAGAAATGAAACAATAGACTGTCGTCTGTCTTAATGCCTATATACTTTTGAAAAATTATTAATTAGAACAAAATAAAACTCAACCAAGCCTGTAACTTATATATTCACTATTCAGAGAGTTCTGTTTCTGATATACATCACTGGGCTATCAATCTTAACTCAGTATACTTGAAATTTCCTGTTTTATCTGCATTCTTTCTCTCAAGCTTCTGAAGCCACACTCTGCTATGCCTTAGATAAATGGACCCACCATCCATTCACCACCAGGCAGAAGGAGAGGACCTCTGATGTGGAGGGGAGTGGAAATGGGTTTCTGCTCAGGGTGGCTGATGAAACCCCTCCTGAGCTATCTCACCTCCCCAGATGCCCTTTATACCCTTATACAACAGGTAAGAGGGCCTGGAATCTGAAAACCATGGAAATAATGTGAATGAGTGTCCATTTGGGTTGGAGGGATTGTCTAGAGTTAAATAATCCATTCTGTGATTCTGTCACTTTGTGATAGAAAAAAAAAGAAAAACAATGCTTCTGTTATCACTGTTGTCATATTTTTTTCTTTTATTGGTGCAGATAATGTCTCTTAAGAGATATCTCTTTCAAAGAAATTGGTAAAATTATGGGAGATTATCTCACCCTTTGTACTTAAGTTGTAATGAAATAACTTTGAACCTCTACAATGATTAACTTTGCAGACATTACAAAGTAAAAGGTCCAAGTGGAAAAATGTACAAAGACTGAAATGTATATTGCTTTTAGAAGTTTCAGTTATACTCGGTTGCTGTAGAACTTTCTTTTCTTCTTTTGTTTTTCCGAAAGAAGAGTTGTATCACATTCTATTCTAATATCCTAACGATTTTGGTCCAATTTTTTGTTAATTATGACCAGTCTCCTCTTTACTTATACTTTCTAGAGGACAGTACGCCATCTGCACAAAATATCTTAGCAGAGGTGCAACTGGTGCATTGCTTTCTGCAAACCTAGTTCTTTTCAAACTGGACAACTCACTAATCACCATGTAATTGCAGAGCTGCTGCTGTAAGATGTCCATGAGTGCAAAATAACAATAACTTCTTGTAGGAGGCAGATGGTACCACCTAGTCCCACAACATAAAAGCAGCTTATAATCTTTTGAAAAAAAAATCAAATTCTAAGGAAAGCTAAAAAATAGTTGTAGTGCATTCATTCTATGTACTACATTGTATTTTTGTATTTAGGAAAATGATTGACACTTGTAATTCTTTCATCAGAGGGAGAAATACATAAAGTGTACTGTTGTTACATTTGAAGTAATACACCCATATATTTTAATGCAAATACTATTTCTGATGTCATGTGTTAGATACATTCATTTCACATTTGAGGGGGTGAGGAATATGTCTTCTCTATTTTGTAGTTCGAGGTGAGCCTCATACACTTTGAAATTCTCAGGTCAACCATGAGATAATGTATGCCTTGTAGATAAACAAGCAGAAAATTCCAAGGTGGCAACACAGCCAGGTATAGCCTTTATTCCAAAGGCACAAATATTTTTAAAAGTAACTTTCCCACAAGTATGCAAAATGATTTGAGGATATACACTGCGAAGATGATTCAGAGAAAATTTGGGTCATATTCCTGTTTATCTAATAACTCTTTAATAGTTCATGTTTGACTAGTGACCAGAACAGGTAAATAAGGATTCTGCAGTGAACATGGAAAGAAGCACAAGGAGATGTTGAGCTGCTGCCTTAAGTGGCTAAGTTGGGGACAGAAAGATCTCATACAAGTAGCTAAACATAAAACAAAGTTTTACCATGTATCCATGAGGTCTGATCTCCTTTGAGTGGCATTTGATTAAAAAAATTTATTGAACAGTAATACATACTTTACAGTTTCATAATCACCTTATTATTCCAGGCTCTGCTTATGGTTCTAAGTATTGAAAAAGCAGGCAAAGAAAGTGCATGCCTTGGACCTTGTTTCTGATATTTCTAGATTAGATATTTCACTTTTATTATACACTTTTCTACTAAGTTCATCTGATGACTGACTCTTTTACAGTTCCTACAAAGAAACAATACACGTTCCTCTGCCTGACCAGAGCATCTAATCATCCTTGGCAATCAAAAGCTTTGTAAATGTCACTGCACTTTGTCACATCCTTCCAGATGACAGTCCAACAGTGATGATTTCACTCAAGTGCTAAATTCTCTTGTTTGACCTCCAAATGCAGCATGAATGAAGAGTAAAGGAAACTGAAAGCTGGCATTTTCACACAAAAAGGCCTTAATCAAAGTTGTCAAATGTGTTTATGTTCTATAGAGATAGTTTACCAACACATTTTTAATTAAATATTTGACATTTTTCTCTACTTCATATGATTCTACCTTAATAACATTTTAGGACCCAGGTTAACACTTTGCTGTGTCTTATTGCTAGTGAGCATTGTAAACTGTAAGCTGTATCATATTTAGGGACAGACAGAACTGATTTTCATCCATTATCATCCTTATCATGGAAAAAAATGAGCTTTATAATTTGAAATTTTTCTTAGCTTTATTTTACCTCTGAGAATTTTTTCTAAAATGCTTTTTCTACTTTATGTGACCATATTGTTTTATAAATGACAAAGGAAATTTTAAATATTTTTTATTTAGTCACTGTGAGTATTCTACCACATTTCTACTTTTTCTCAGAAATTATAGATAAACAAGCAAACGTATGTGTATACTACCATTTTACTTTCCCAACAAAATAATACTAAATTTTGCTCGATTATTAATTACAGAAATCAACATTTTGTCTACCTTTGCTGAAATTCAATAAAGTGTGGGTTTGAAGCCCAGAAGAACTAAACCAGAAATTTCAAGAGAAAAACAACACCAAAACAAAAATTCAAAGTACGTGTCTGGTGCTGAACTTTGCAGTGAGACTTGTGCTTAGATGTGTTTAATTGCAATGGATTTCTACTCCAGAACTGACTGTCTAGGCACATTGTCCATACACACCCTGTTACACACAGAAAAATAGATATGGCCTGGGCAGGATCCTTGTTACTACCTACAACAAAGTAGATGAGATCAATCATGTCTTATGAATGTCTACTTTGTTAATTAGCTACCAAAACAATCTGGGATAATATCATATATATATATACATACACTCATACATCTATATATATATACATATATATACACATATATACACATATATACACATATATACACATATACATTATATATATTATATATAAGTATATATACACACATATCAATACATATATAGGTACACTGTGGTTGAGTTTAAGTCATTCCACACAGCTGGCAGTCTGTAATTTGAAGAAAACAGCATAGCAGGTTTTGTTTGATTTATAGGCAATAGTGACGTGTTTGCATAAAATGTATCAAATCATTATGTTAGTATTACATAATGACCATTAAAACAAACTAAAAGTCATCAATGACTTGGAATTATAAAGAAAGTCGGTATGAATCTATTGTCTGCCTATTTCTTGCTTTATTTTGAAATCTATCTGGACCTTCTACCTAAAAAAGACAATAGAATCAGAAAGACAGAGAAGGGCAACAAGAATGGTCAAAATAATGAAATATCTTTGGAGTGATGAATGAGTCAATAGACTGGGACTCCATAACCTTGAAAAGACAAATCTGAGGTTCTGTAACAGACTTTAAATGAGTGGCACACAGAAGGTGAGCAGATATGATTATTTACTTCCCATGATATAAAACCTATGCAATTTCACATGAAAATAACACTGATGGGTTTAGAGCAATAAAAAGAAAGATAGATGAGAGACACTAGACATTAGACAAAAAGAGTTTAGACAAATTCACAGAAGAAAAAAAGTGATGTGTAAATAACAAAATTAGTTTTCTTCCATATTTTAAAGAGCTCATTTACGAATACAAAGTTTGATAGTTTGAGAGAGTCCAATAGTAATTTTTCCTTGACAGGTGAAAAGCAGGAAACAAATTCAACAACTGGTTCAAACCTGTTCTATAGGATTCTTGAATACAAGTCTTTTAATATGAGCCTTTGAAAAGATCTGAAGAGGAAAAAAACGCTGTTCTGAAAGTCTAGTTATGTCTATTTTTAAAGCTTTTGCACATTTTGGTGCCACATTCTCAAGAGTCAAGTGTAAAACTCTAAATTCTGTCACCTCAGGAGAGATGCTACTCCTTAGAGGCACTGTTCTAAAAGCCAAATGAGATGCACATATTCAGTGTTTTTTACCTACAAATAAGGAGAAATATTTCCGTTTCCAAGGTTGAAAACATGATCTAATATACTAAATCACACTGATTATTGCACTGAACTCCAGTAACTTTTTCAGATTTCACTGCAGAGGCCATACATTACTTATGAGCCAGACAAGTAGTTTTATCTTCAAAGAAAGACCAGAGATTCTCACTGACATCCCTGAGAGACGGTTTGTTTTTTCATTTTCTTTTTTAATTGAACAATTTATTTTAAAACTTCATCATGAACTTAACAATGTCATTTCAAGCACATTGGTTGGAAGAATCATGATTTTCTTCAGCAGTTTTTCTGCAAGCAATAGAATGGAACCTTGTCAGGTGCAAAAGGTGGAGCCCATGTAATATTATTAGTAGAAAAGAATTTCAAAGGAACACATCTTATTATAGAGCTTTTGACAGTTCGGAAGTGTGAGTTTTGGTGTTTCCATACCGGGATAATTAAGCCCTGACCCTGAAAATGTTATATATAAAATTAGCTCCAGGTAGACTTCATATATCCTAATTTTAATCATTAAAAAGTTAGTATTTAGCTTAAGCTAATTATCCAAGCTTTCTCTATAGAGACCAAAGAGTGACAGAAGCTTCTTTTAAAAGTTACCTTGGATTGTCATCTGTAGAATTCTGTTGCTGTCACTGTCTGAAAAAGAAGTTATTATTTAGAAGAACATCGAGACTGATACTTAGGTGTCCACTGTCTCTAAATCTGATCTAGTCTTGAGGGCTACTTTCATAAATAATGAAATATCACAAAAGAAAACTTCTCAAAAATTAAAATGTAAGGTAGCTTAAATGAATTACTATCTGCAGATGCCTGCGTGTCTGGTTTGACTGCATAAGTGACTGTTCAGAATTAAAAATGTGCATTTTACCGTTAAAATTAGACATGTGCAAACCATTCATCCTTACCTTTTTATAGCTAAGGTTAAATATATTCAATTAAAATGCTTCCAAAAAAAAAGTCTCAGCATGCATCTTATTCTTTTCGCATCTTATTCTGTCTAAATGTATTTAAAAACATGACTTAGCCTCTCTTGTAAAATAAAGGGATTAGGATTTTTCTCTCTCAAGGATAATGGAATTTAAAATGCACTCAAGATTTTAAGAAGACCATTCTTACCAAAAACGCTAAGAGTCAACATGATAAATCTATAGAATTAAGGTTTTATCATTGTACTCAATATGACACTGGAGAGAACATAGCAGTTCATTATAGATGTATATACAAGTAATTATAGTGCCTTATTTTTTTGTCTTTCTCTCCAAAACTCAGGCTGTATTCCAGAAAATAAATGAGGGCTGGCTGTACTTTTAGACATATAATACCAAAATTGTATTAATATCTCTTCCACATATGAAAAATCATTGAATTGATTTAAAATGACAGTGACATTATACCTAATAGACATAATGAAAATAATGCTCAGACCCACTTTGATAGATGTTCCACCCTTCAAAATTGCACATTTCTACAGGTTTGTCATTCCAGGGTAGGAAAAAAGATCTTTTAAAAAGAAAAAAAAACACTTTTATTTTATATCACACCTGGTGTAGTGAGAGGTATTCCTGCATATGGCAGGGGGATTGGAACTAGATATCTTTAAGCTCCCTACCAACCCACGTCATGTTCTATTCTATTGTGGTTTGACACCGGCCAAACGCCAGGCAGCCACAAAAACTTAACTTAAAGATACAGGCTCAATTTAAAGATACAAAGTGAGTTTATTACTAACGGAATCAGAAGAGGATAACGAGAAGTAAAATATGCCTTAAAAACACCTTTCTTCCCCCAGCCCTCCCTGCTTCCCACTGACAGCACAGGGAGACAGGGCGTGGGGGTTTTGGTCAGTTCATCACCGAGATTTTCTTTCTCTGCTCCAGGAGAGGATTCCTTCCCCTGTGAGGCCGTGGGTCCCTCCCACGGGAGACAGTTCTCTGTGAACTTCTCCAGCGTGGCTCCAATCTCACCAGCAGCTCCCAAACCCCACCTGCTGCAAAGTGAGTCCCTCCCATGGGCACACAGCCCTCCCAAACCTGCTGTGGTGTGGGTCTCTCTTCCACGGGGTCCGGTCCTCCAAGGCCAGGCAGCTCCAGCCTGGGAGCAGGAGCCCTCTGTCCATGTGTCTCCCATGGGATCACAGCCTCCTCCAGGCATCCATCAGCTCCAGCATGGGCACCTCCCCCACGGGCTGTGGGTGGATCTCTGCATCCCCATGAATCCCCACAGGCTGTGCGTGGATCCCCATGGGCTGTGGGTGGATCCCCATGGGCTGTGGGTGGATCTCTACATCCCTGTGGATCCCCACGGGCTCTGGGTGGATCCCTGCATCCATGTGGATCCCCATGGGCTCCAGGGGCAGAGCTGCTTCACCATGGTCTCACCATGGCCTGCAGAGGAATCTCGGCTCTGGCACCTGGAGCACCTCCTGCCCCTCCTTCTCTACTGACCTTGGCGTCTCCTTGTTCTTTCCCTTACATGTGCTCTCTCTTCTTTTCCTTGGCTTTGCCTTTTGTTTTGATTTTCTTCTTAAATATGTTATCACAGAGGTGTTACCAGGCTCTCTCATTGGCCCAGCTTTGGCCAGCAGCACATCCATCTTCAGGGCTGTGAGGGATTGGCTCTGCTGGACATGGTGGAAGTTTCCAGCAGCTTCTCACGGAAGCCACCTCTGTGGCCCCTCCACTACTAAAAACCAGGCTGTGCAAAACTAACACATCTCTGATTTTAATCTATGATTCTATGATTGTTAAAAGAAAAAAAAAATCCCCTTGCAACCAATAGAAATGCTGGAATTTTTTGACCATAAATGAAATATAGGCCTTCATTAATTTGTACAATTGTCACATCTGTATGCATACTACAATTAGATGTTTTGGAGTAGAGAATAACAAGGCATAATCTAAGGGGTTTCCTCAGCAGCCTATATTGTACAATGGTACATGTAAAAGTATTTTAAAGTGGAGCACAAAACAACTAAAAATATGATAGTATTTTGTTAGACAACAAAAACTAATTTAATGCAGAAAATAAACATAGCCTCTCTAATTACTTTTTTAACTTATGTATTTCAAAGGGTATCCATTTAAATCTCACCATACACAGACACTTCTGTTGATTGTGTTCTACTCCTTTCTGGTTCTTTATAGCTCTTTCCTCTTTCAGTAAATATTTTCTTGCAACTGCGGTAAAAAGGGCACTTTTAACACTATTACTATCATCTATTTGGTTGGCTTTACTCCCTGTGATGAAACATCATGGTTTTGGCTGGGATGGAGTTAATTTTCTTCACAGTAGCTGGTATGGTACTGTGTTTTGCATTTGTGCTGGAAAATGTGTTCATAGCACAAGGATGTTTTCATTTCTGCTGAGCAGGGCTCACTCAGCATCAAGGCCTCTTCTGCTTCTCAGCCCACCCCATCATCGAGAAGGCTGGGGGCACATAAAGAGCTGGGACAGGCCACAGCCAGGACAGCTGACTTCGACTGACCCAGTGCATATTCCATATTATATGGTGCCATGCTCAAAATATAGAGCTGGGGGAAGAAGAAGGACGGTGGTCAGAGTGAGAGAGTTTGTTTTCCCAAGTCATTGATACACACGATGGAATCCTGCTCTACTGGGGATGGCTGAGCACCTGCCTGCCCATGGGAAGTGGTGAATTAATTCCTTATCTTGCTTTGGTGGTATGCACATCTTTTTTTTTAACCTATTGTCTTTATCAGAACCCATGAATTTTTGGGTTTACCCTAATGATTCTCTTCCCCATCCCACTGAGACAGAGTGAGTGAGTGTACAGCTGTGTGAGGCTGAGCTGTCTGCTGGGGTTAAACTACAGAGAATTGGTTCCTAACCTTTACTTTGGAAAGTAAGTTTTTGCTCACAAGAGTGATTAATCTCAATGGCTAAAAATTCTGTGAGTGGGATGTGTTGGAACCAACCGACATCTTTCAGGCTGAAAAAGAGGGTGTAATGGTTTTCTAGGAATATAACTTCAAAGACCTGTCAGGGAATGTGATGTCAGAGACAGGACAGGCTGTTGAACTGGGGACTCTACATACAGTTTTTATTCCATCACTTTTCTATCTGCCTGTAGATAGCAGATGACAGTTCTATTGATTTAAGAGGCCCCATTCCCCATTATGGGCATAGTGATAATTATTAATAATACCAATTCTTACATGTCACTGCTAGAAAAATGGAAGGCACAATTGTATTCACTACCAATAATAATCAGCACTAAGAGCTAAAAATTGTTAACAGGTAGATGTATCTTAGGTGAAAGAATTTAGATGATTTCAATAGATAAGGAACAAAGACTACTACATCCTTACAACTGACACCACATTAGCATTTTCCAGGAGTCTTCTAGAGAGGTTGAAATTAATAGGATGAGTCCTTTGTTGAAAGTAAGTAATATGCTTAAATTCTCACCTATCTGGAATGTCATTATAAATCCTGTCACTTCTAAATGTACTGGCTTTTTCCTACAAAAGGCAATATAAAGACGGATTAATGCACTGTTAGGATGTGAATAGGCATATGAAATGAGGTTTAGCATTTTTCTGGGTAAAACAACAATCAAAAAACTCCTCAAGAAGATTAAGTAAGTTTCTTACAAATAGAGTTTACCTAGGATCTTGGACAAATTTTATTTTTTTATTACTACACTAAAATTTTTGCATGATAGGTCTTTCATAACAAACCATTTAAGAGGAACAGTACATTTAACAGGAGTTACAAAGAACTTTAGGCAAATTCCTTTGCTTACAGTGACTTGACAAATCTGGGTCTTGACATCAAGAAAAGAAATGAACCAGGTAAGCTTTGAAATGTAGGGAGGCTTTTGGTGAGAGCAGTGGCATAAAAAAGATATGGATATCAGCAAATCAAAGCACTCCATTAAGTTCCAGAGAAATTCCATTAAATTCAATAGCAGTGGCTTAAGTTTTGAGTAATTAGTCATTGCAAGTGAATAGCAGGATTTGCTTTTCTGGTAATAATCAAGCACTATGCAATGTTTATTAATTTACCTTTTTGCTTTTGACTTGACAACAAAACAAACCAGGCCTTTTGAGAATGGAATCTTATTGTCAACTAACGTGGAACTGGCCAGTTCTTGTTTCTGCTTTTTTTCATGCCAAATCACTGCCAATTCATGGCAAGTTTGTTTTGTTTTGGTTTGGTTTGGTTTTTTTAACTTAGAAACTAAAAATTAGAAAGTTAAATTTATTTCAGTTATTGTCACATCTTCCTGCAGATTCAGCATGTACATATTTTTACCAGGAAAAAAACCAAACCAAACCAAACCAAACCAAAACAAAACAAACCAAACCAAACCAAAACAAAAAAAACCCAGTTGGCTGTGACTTCTTTTTTTTTTATTTATTTTTTTCCAGCATGAAATTTGTTTACTCAAACCTGGCAGAAATTCTGTTTTACGAGTCAAAAATGTATTTCACTCCTACAGAGCTTAATCAATTGCCATAGAATCCCCAGGCAGGTTATGCTTTTGTGAACTTGTTTCTTATCAGCTCTTTCTTTTTAATTCAAATGCAAAATGCCCTTTTCTCAAATAATACTGTGCTTTGTAGGTATTTTTATTTCTTTATTTTTCCTTGGATGACAGCCTCAGCTGCAATCTTAAATTATTCCCATGTAGACATGTTCAGTAATTTTGAGTGCCATGTGTGTGCCTAAACAGCAATCATAATCATTCATTCATCTTAGAGGTTAACTGGATAACACCAAATCATTCTACACTTTTTCACACTTCCAAATGAAAGCTTGTGTTAATCTAAACATATCAAGCTTCTGAGGACTCAGACACTTATCAGAAAATATTGTGCAACAGGAAAATAGATCAGACGTATTAACCTTTTTGTTAGGTTCTGAAACAGTTATTGACAGGAGAAGAAATATTTCTTTTTGATTAAGTAAACAGCATCACATAGTGTCCTCTAGTTCTAGAACTATTATTATGAAATGTAATTCATTTGTTTCAGCAGAACTGAAAGGAGATTGTAGGTTTTGCACCCCTGGGACTAGAGTGTGAATTCTATTTCTGAGCCTTGGTTGAATCAATATGAGGTATGGGTTTACTCATTGCAACTGTTCCCAAAATATTGTTCTTGGCAGTTACAAAGGTCAATAAACTTTCACCACTTTCTTTCGTCCTGCGCTCATTCCTGTGTCTGCAGCACAGTTCCCTGCCTTACAGTTCTTTAAAGTTAAAACTATCTCTGTTCACTTAGCATCTTCCTGATGCAGAAATAGAAGAGAAAATTTTCTTCATGAGTTTTCCATGTACTCACTGAAATGGAAACAGAGAGGAAGGGACCCTCTGGAAGTTCTAACTAATCCTATCTGCAGAAGCAGCACTTTCTAGCTTCAGCATGTAATCTATTCATATACACATCAAATTATTTATACAATTCCTCTGCACCAGTCTTTATTCCTATCTATGTCAAATATCACTCCTTTGTAATTTTTCAGTCAACCATACAATTAATTTCAAACAAAATTTAGTCATTCCTCTATGATTACTCTTAAGTTTCAAAAGCACCCTATCAAAACAGCCAGATTGCATAGCATTAACAAAAAAATTGCTGGCCGTGACTAATGACTGGCAAGAACTACACAACTCACTTTCTACCACTGAGGAACAGTGGGAAGAAATCTGGCATTTAAAAATGCAACAAAAATCTTGTTGGTCTTTTTGTCGTACAAACCCTGTTGTATATCATAGTATTTCTCTTGGATTGCTCTCCGTAAGTAGACTGGGAAAAGGAAGGTATTTGATTCCTGCTGTTTTGTTTTGTTTTGTTTGCTCTGGTTTCCAAAACATTTTACACAAAGACATGTATCTGTATTTGGTTTTCATAGTCTTTCTCTTTCAGGTTCAATATCATCATACAGATTGACATTGTTCTTTTACTAATTTGGGAGTATGCCAAAGTTTGCATCCCCATGCATAACATCCATGCTGGGTGTTAGCAAATGCTATGACCAAATCAATCTCTTCAACATTTTGGATGAAGCTATGTTTTTCATGGGATAGAACATCTCAGCTGTGTGAATGTGTAGTACACATTATATAAATTATACTGTCTGCTTGAGGTTTTGACTGGAATAGATACAGGCTCATTAGTTCTTTCATTTTACTCCATTACCTGGCATTCCAGTGTTGGATTGTCTACCAGAGCTATGCAAGAAGCCTGGAGCAGAACTTCTCTATTGCTTAAGCGCAGTTAAATTTTTATATCTCAGGAACAAAAGGAAAAAAAGTCTTTTTGAAGATATACTTAAGAATTTCCAGCAGTAGTACAATAATTCTTCTTGCTCCATTTCTATAAGATAAGTAGAGTGCCCAAGAAAATCAAGCAGAAAGGACTCTATGGGTTGCATTTTGCCCCAGTTTTGTCCTTCATCTCAAGTACTTCAGGTCCTAGCATTTGCATTAAAATGCTTATATTTAATTTGAATGTCAATGAAAGATTATTGCAAAAGAAAGTATTTCCTTGTAAGTTTGAAAATACCTGATACTTTTTTCTCTCTTATTTTTTCTTCTTTTTATTTGCTTGCAATTTATAGTTAAGCTTCAATAGTTAAGAAAACAAGATAGCAATAAGAGAAAATAGACAAACATCTTTGACTCAGTTTTAGAATTTGATAATAATCCCTTGTGGAACTGCAAAGTTGATCTGTTTAGAACCATAAATTGCGTAATTGGTAGTGATGTCTCTACATGACACCATATAAGAAGCAAAGACTACCGGACAGTACAGGTCTATAAAGCAGTGCATGATATACAAACAAAACAAAACCTATCATGTCATGTCTTGTAGATTAACAAAAGTGGCATATGGAAAAAAAAACCCTATTATTTCTTCCTTCCTGCCAAAGTGAGACAATTCCCCACAGTGTAATTTTCTAGTGTTTTGCCCAGCCTCATTTTAAATTATTCTAAGAATTGTGCTTCCACTGTTTCCCTTAGGAAATAGTACCATAGATGACAAGCTGATATTCACTTCAGTCCCTAGATGACACAGTTCAGTGTAATGTGACATGAGATATATTGTGATGGACTGCAACATTTAACAGGCTTCAGTGCAGTGCAGTGTGCTGTGAACTGTTGATTTAAACAATGTTTAACAAAACTACTGTAGCTATAATGTAAAGGTGGCTACAACTCTTGAAAAAAATAAAATAATAAATAAAATAAAATAAAATAAAATAAAATAAAATAAAATAAAATAAAATAAAATAAAATAAAATAAAATAAAATAAAATAAAATAAAATAAAATAAAATAAAATAAAATATAAAATAAAATAAAATAACAAAATAAAACTCTCTGAGCACTAATTTTAACAATGGTACACCTATGTATATTGCAGGACACATATACATTTTGTCTCCTAGGCTGTAGGCAGAATGAACAGAAGAGGCAAAAGTCAAAGATTAAACTTTGAATATTAAGAGACTAAAGTCTGGATTGTGAAACATGATTAATCTTAGAGAGACAAAAATAAGGATCTAACAACATTTTTAAAAGATGCCCACATGGCTAACTGTATGTTCAGGTTCTCACTGCCTTTAAAAACTCACGTCATAGATTTTAAAGTGAGGTATTTGTACAGATTTTAACTTCTGGCTGTGCAAAACAGCTTCTGTCAGCAGTAGGAAGGGGTTGTGGAGATGGAGGAAGAAAAATCACTTGACTTCTGACAGTAGTGCTGGTAGGGCATTAGCACTGATCAGTGGTTTAGATATGATTGTATTGTGAACCAAAACTGCAAACAAACATTAAATAGGTGAGCAAGAGGAACTGAATAGTCAGGAAAACAGTAGAGACAAAAGAGAGGTATAGGATTGACACAAGTGTACTAGTGTAACAAGTGCACTAATTAAAATGAAACAGTTTTGCAGGACTATCAAGTCTACCTCATATAGGGTCTAATGAAGAAAACACTCAAGCATGCTCAAACGTACAGCTAAGGAGCTACAATTCGGAAGCTGACAGAAAACTAGTTTTGTCAGAAGAGTGTTTTTATGATACATGACAGCTCTTGAAGTTATCTAATCTAATTCCTAGCAAAACATGCTTTCCTCTCCAGCCTACTCTGCTGTCTTGTCTCTCTTTTACCTTGGCAGCCAATCCTCTGCTCTGTCTGAGGGGTTTGTAGTCATCACCCATGAAGTCTTTGAAGTTTGAGACTATAAATAGGATGTGTCTTGTCCTTATGGTCTGTGAATCACTTTTTCCACTTGAGCAACTCATTCATCTTCACTTGAAAGGAAATCATTTTGACTTCTTACAGAAATGAAACATATGACATTCCTTACAGGTCATAGCCACTGTGAGATTAGGCACAGACACCAGTGGTTAAATCATTTATCAGAATATATATTCTTATAATTTTATGGTACGGCATCCAGTCTCTTCCACAGTGGCCAGAAGGTGAAAGGCTCTCCTGATTTTATGCTGCCCCTTTAGACTATGACAGTAGACAAATGGCAGTTCCAAACAGCCAAAGACACTAAAAGAATGAGGCTTCAGAGCATCATGTACTTATGGCTTTATCCCCTCAGGTGAGAGGGTGAGTTATGCATTTTAAACAAAAGCAAATGGAAGACTTATTTGCCACCAGGAAAAAAGCAAAGTCCAAATCTGAATAGACTCATAAAAACCTCTTTGCTCTCTCTGTACTTCTGCAACACTTGTTTAAGAATTCAGGTGATATTTAGGATTATTTTTATGATGCTTAAAGTGATATTAATATAATTTTCTTTTTTTTTTAAGTTTTATATACACAGAATATTCACAGTGAGAATTCTAAGAGATGTACTTTTTGTTGACTACAAAGAGAACAGATTTACAGAGAACCTGAAACTCAGCAAATGTTTGCATTTAAACTGTATATCATTACTCTTTACATTTTATTTTGAAGATTGTGCCCAAGTGTTACCTATTGTAATATGACTTTGAAAAAAATATTGAATGGATGATTTTCAAAGCAAGTAGTAAGCCCTATAAATGTCAGACAGTAAATCTGAAGAGCACTGACTGAAAAAAGGAACACACAATACAATTTTTTTATGAAAACTGAGAATGCTTTGCACTTTTGTGAAATGTCTTTTGTTAAAGACTACACTACAGCTCAAGTAACATGTTCCAAAGTATTTATTTTAAGATTGAGTTCTGTCTTTAAAGCTGTGAAGAGATTAGACTCAACAATAATCCAGAAGTGTTCTGTCGCCATCTTAAAAATACACTCTAAAACCAGTTTGTGTTCACTTGCTTCCTTTTGCAAGGAGAAAGGAACCCACTTTTCCAAAGCTTAAAAATGCCTGAAAGGTGGTGTTGCCTTGTCCTTTTTTGTTTGTTTTTCTTTTTTTTAATTAAGACCACCTGTTTCTCATAAACCCTCAAAAGTCCTAAAAATTGAAAGAAATATACTAAGGACTCAGAAATTTTTCAGGAGGACATTATTAGGTTTTGTTCAGTTTCTCTCACTATTAAAAACAGCTGCTTATTTCTCACGCGGTGAGATTAGTTATTTTCTGGAAATCATTTACACTGTTATAAAATAACCCTTATATAAATTTGTATAATTGTTATATGCCTTACTTATGACAATGTCAGAATATTTCAAAATCAACCCTGAGAACCAATGTATCAATATCACAATATCACTAGCAATATAACACATACTGGAGATTTCCTTCATTTGTATTTCATCATCCTTACATCATGATGTTATTACATCATCAAATGCAAAGTAGTTTTAAAGATAGAAAATAACAGAGGAGATTATATCCTGATTTTTCAAATTTTAAAGCTGTTTTTAAAATCATATTTTTAATAAATTTTTAAATAAAAACTAAATAATTAAGTAATCTATTTAGTATAAATAAATGTTTTCAGAACCTACATATTTGCAACTCACTTTTAATGTCTCAGTTTTGGCTAGGAAGAAAGATCTCAGCATTGTTGTGTATGAAAGAGAAAAACCCTCCCAGCCTTTTGATATCAAGTAATAATTTTTGGCCACTATAAAAGAATTATTAGTCATTTACTGCATATCAGTGACTAAAATTAGTATTAAAACATAGAGATATTAGTACAAAGACTAGTTAACCAAGTGTCTTGGTTTGGAAAGGTATCTGCCAAGGAAAGCTGGAGCTTCCCTTGGAATGGAGAATGCAAACCCCCTCCCTCCACATTATTATAATTTTGCAATTAAGGAAGTTTTAGGCAAAGATACGGAAATAGGAATAACAGGTCTTTACTAGGAATATTAAAAATACAAATGTTGTAAACAAGCAAACAAGAAAAAGTTCTAGAAACACTGACAGAGTCAAATCATGACCTGACACCCTGTTGGTCAGGGTGTTGGGAGCAGGCCAAATAAATCCTCCTGGAGTGACAGATGTGATTCTGTTGGAGTAGAGATGATTTTATAGAAGGGTTCAGTGGTGATGAGATGGATCCAGTCTTCCTCTGGGAATCCAGTGGAAAACAGGCCATCCTGCTGTGCTGAATTTCACCTTTTATCTAGGTAGGAATGCTTNTACGGAAATAGGAATAACAGGTCTTTACTAGGAATATTAAAAATACAAATGTTGTAAACAAGCAAACAAGAAAAAGTTCTAGAAACACTGACAGAGTCAAATCATGACCTGACACCCTGTTGGTCAGGGTGTTGGGAGCAGGCCAAATAAATCCTCCTGGAGTGACAGATGTGGTTCTGTTGGAGTAGAGATGATTCTATAGAAGGGTTCAGTGGTGACGAGATGGATCCAGTCTTCCTCTGGGAATCCAGTGGAAAACAGGCCATCCTGCTGTGCTGAATTTCACCTTTTATCTAGGTAGGAATGCTTGGCTCCTCCCACTGGGTGGAGCATCTCACAATGGGATGATGTAATTGTATCAGTCATGTGGAGAGCCTTAATGGCCCATTAACAGAAGATATCCCCCTGGAGGGAGGATGGGTCGTGGTAGAAATAGGAACACTGCTCCACCTGGTTTTAACAGCTGGCCCATTATCAGAAGGCACCTGCCCCCTCCACCTGGAGTTATGAGGAATGGAGTTATACAAGAAAAAAAGAAAGAAACACCTCCCCAACTGGGAGATGGCAAATAGAATGCACATTTTTGGTTTAATTTTGCAACCCAAGACACCAAAGCAATGAATTGATGAAAGAGTAAAATTCTTAATTCAACTAGTTTCAGAAAGATATGGGCTGTTTCTTTGGCAAGCTAATAAGATGGAAATAAAGCATAATTAATGACCACCCTTGGAACATTTTAATTACTTGACATGCTTCCATTTCATGAAAGAAAACAACAAAATAGCAAAGCAATGAACTGAATGAAACAGCATTGCTTCTTCATCATGAATGGAATAGATCTTGAAGCCTGTGTTGCTAGAGGCTACATCACAAAAAAAGATAATTTGGTACTTCTTTCAAAAGCCGTCAGACACAGCTCAGTCACTTCTGTGTTCCAACTTTACATATAGAAACATATTAGGGATTCCATATTATCTTGTACTTCCATATTAAAAAGACATGGTAGCTTGAAAAAATTAATAACTTCTTCCTTCAAGAAATAAAATAATTGTGAACTACATCCTTGAAGAGGGAAAATATGATAATCCTGATAAATAAGAGAGGAAAAGCACAATTGAAGTTTTATATAAGATGGTTCTCATTAATTTGTCAGTTTCCAAATATTTTCTCGGACTTCATAGAATAGGATTTTGCGTTGTCATTGTTTGTCTAAGATTGTTCACTTAAATGAATTTCTGAACTATTGATATAAGTTTTTATTCACTTTCTTGAAATGCAGTCTTCCATCCTTAGATCTAAGAAACACTTTGAAAAATAATTTCTGATTTATCCTACTAAAATACCTTAATGTGGAGAAGTACTCTATTTTAATTTTTTTAAAAATAAGTTAATTGAAAATTATTAGCTGGAAAATTCTCTTTCCTTAGCAGTTTTTTTACTCACAGTTAAAATAGGTGGAGATATATATATATATATAAAGTGATTTTTTCTAGCTCTTTCGGCAAATTCCAATGCTGTGTCGTTTCTCTACACCTCAATTTATAAAACAACAATGGTCAAAATGAAACCTAATAACAGTGGTGACATGGGAATTTGTGCTTTCTAAACCTGAGTATTTGAAGATAAATACTCCTTCCTACCTGGATGGTTTCATACAGTCTTTTTTTAAATCTGTGTGCATAGACCGTGGGCAAATTATTGCTCAAGAAAACGCCCAAAGCTTATTCTCAAGAAGTTGCTTCTCCAGAAACACACAGCTGGGCCTTCTAACCTTCATAGAGATTATTCAGGATCTAACAATATAAAATTGTCACAAATCAGACATTCTCATTGTAATAGTCAGAATTCAGCACACAAATCTCTTGTTGCAGACTGCCCAATGTGACACATGTTGAGCAAAAGTTCTAACTGTGGATATCTATGAAATATTGTGTGAATTCCAGTTTCTTTTTTACCAAGGCAGAAACTGCAAACTGCCTCTATAATGTACTGCCAATCACAAGAGTAGGAATTTTCTAAAAAATACACCAGTGCATAGACAACAATAGAAGCCGTTCATTAAAGGCAAACATGGAGGCAAGGTAAAACATGAGTTTAAAATTTGTTTTTGAATTTGGCTAAGGACAAGAGGATATTAGCTGAGTAAGTTATTGGATATCCATTCTACTGTCATAGAGCTAGTGGTCTTCCTCATTCTAGTTTTACTACTGCAAAGGTTACTGATTATTTGCATAAGGACAAATGAGGAATCTTAATGTTTTATTTTAATTAATTGCCTTTTTTTTGCAGTATTGCTTAATTATTGAGTTGAAAGGGAAGACAATGTTGTATTTCTCTCATCCCCACCCCACTTCTGTAGATTGTCTTTTTGCACCCTTTGACCTTCTTTAAATTGCTTCATACAAATTTATTTTCATTCACTAATCATATTTCCAACTGTTCGTGCCTTGCTTAGAACTGTCTTTTTTACCTGAATAATCACATGAGGATAGAATCATTGCTTGGAGCTTGCCTCAGGCATCACATCTCAGTACAGAGGCTTGCCTGAACTGCAGTTTCACTGAAGCAGGCATTCTTACTGCAGAATTGATTATGCATTTGCTCAACCAGATTCCTCCACTCAGTCACTACAGTGTTCAGAAAACCAGAAGGCATTTTCTTTGCTTTCAGTCACTTTCTTTACAATGTCTGTGATGGGTTTTTTTTTCACACATTCTCTCATTTCATTTAGTTCTTGAGCCATGCCGTGATCAAACCATCTAGTAGTTCATTAGATGTCACTATTCCTATTGTTTTAAATAATACTATACTATATTATAGTTCAGCTCTGTTTTCAATGATGCAGCAAGGGCCTGTGGACTGCCCTTTTTTTTTTTTTTTTGAGTCACAACACAATCTCTTTCAATGTTAACAGCTCTCTACTTAAAAAAAGAAATTCATTGAGCTTTAAAATAGAATTTACAATCTAACTAAATTTGGATTCAAGAATAAATGACCATTTACTGTCCATCTTTTTTTACTTATCTTTAACCTCAGAATTTACTTACATGATTACTCCCCTCAACACTGTGAGAGAAGAAAAATTAACAAAAGCAGAAAACAAAATACAGTCTTTCTTGGTATCTGAATAAATTCAAACTTGTTAAGTATCAACTTTTTCCTTAGAATTTTTTCTACTTCTTGAATTCTGCTTAGATGGCCCTTTAATTTTCAGATAGTTAACAGAGATTATCTTATAGAAGTAGTATCAAACGCATGTGAAAGTCAAATAGTAAGTGTTTCATTGTGTGACTATCATGAACAGTCAGTTACACAAAATCTGTTGATGCTCCCAGTAAGATGAATTTTCTGCTGATGGCAGTGATGTTCTTTGTACAGTGGTTGTTTTCTCAGGGAAGCACTGCAAATTTGCTCACAACTGTGCATTCAACTTCATGGCCTTCTTATCTCCGAAAAATCTCGCTAAATTTAACTTAGATAACTTTTAACCTTACATGTCTCTGGAAAGCATTTAATGAGATCATGAGTACACTCTGGACTGCAGAAGAAGAGAATACTGTAATCTATACAGATAATCTTTTAGGTGAAGTCTCCATCAAAGACAGGCTACATGATTCAAATACAGTTAAGAACAGTATACAGAAATGCCTTAGCACATAGACTTATTTTAAGACAAGACACAAAAAAAGAGAGAACTTTTTCTAAAATAAAGCTCATGCAATCTGGCAGCCAACCTCCCTCCCTGGAGAGGAGGAGACCCAGGAGTCTCATCCAAGGTTCTGCACTACTGCTGATATGAGTTATTAAGAGAAAATGATTCAAATGTCAATGTAAACTTAACTGAGTCTTTCCACAGCCATAAGCAACATAACCATTTGCAGGTAAAGGAAATACATTACTGAGTGACAAAAATAGATGTTTCCTGGCATGGCAAGCATTCCTTCAAATTTGAAAGAAGAGCAACAAACCTAAGACTTAAATGCCAGGTTTTGATAGTTTTAGAAAGTCTATCGGTTAGATTATCAAGAGAAAAATGTAGATTGCACACTTGAAGTGGGGAGGATTTAAATAAGGGGAGCGATGTGGTAGTTATTTTCTATGACAAAGGGAGCAGGATATTTTATAGCATAAAGCAAAGAGCAAGATGCAAAACATAAGCTAGGATTAGAAAGTGTGAGAAAAAGTTTATGGTATGCCACAAACCTGTAAGTTTATCAAGGCCTTGACTTGGCATCCACAGGAGTGATGGGTTTGAGTTCCCAGGCTCACCTTCTCAAGGTTTTTGTAGCTCTGCCTGTGAGTAAGACATCCAGGGTTGAGCCATTATTTTTCAATATGCAGTTTTCTACTGAAAAATGACTGATCCTTTGATTGGGATTGCTTGTGTAAGCATGTCAGACCCCGCCAGACTGAAGCCCCAATCCCAGCACCCTCAGATTTTAGCAGCTGGGGCCACCCCCCTGGTTGCAAAGCTGTGTTTTGTCTTCAGCTGCCATCACCACACCTAGACACATCCTTCTCCTAGGAGAGGTTTCAGTTGAAAATATGGCTTTTTCTTCCCCACCACAGCAGATGGCTTTGCAAATACCAGGTCTCTGGGCAGAACTTGCCCTGTTTAAATTGCTAGATAACTAGGACCCTAACAGCAGGGGCAGATAACATAATTTCTTTAGATTTTTATCTCATAGCTACATCACATTTCCAAATCACTGATGCAGGATTTCTCTATCTTCCTTTTTACATTCAGCCTTTGCCTTGAAGTCACTGTAGACAATGTTCTCCCACTGGACAGCTGGAACCTCTTTCGGTTCTAATCAGGTCCCTGTTCTTCTTTACCTAAACTCAGACTCTCAAATCACTGTTCTCTTTTTGCTCCACTGAGCCATAGGTGTCAGGGGAGGCCATCAAAGCCTAACTTGATACATCTCCATGTCATTCCTAAGTCTGGGAAAATCCCTCTGAATTTTACAGTCTCTATACACCTGTTGCATTTTTGCTTGATTACTGACCCAATCATAAACTGCACCATAATGGAACCCACCTAAAGAACAGAGCTAGAATTTTGTCTTCAAAGACTACTTTGGGCCAAATTAATTCCCAGATCTACTTGCACTGAATTTAATGTATATTTTAAGGTTGAATTTGTTTCTATCACTCAGAGACTAGTTAAGAAGACAATGTATAGCTCCTCTGAGATATTGTGCTGAAGAATGTGCCCAAGCATTCTCCTGGATGTCATTTCTACCCTTCAGCAGGAATGAGCTCTTAGAAAGTGTATGGACTTGCAATCCAAGGTAATTATTTAACCATGACCTGCTACTATTATTCAGTTAAAATTGACATCCATGAGGCATATTTACAAGGCTAGCTAATCTCTGAAAACATATTATTGGAAATAAACCAAACAAACTGGAAATGGCATATATCAGGAAAAAGAACACAGCTCAAAGGGAATGGGTCATAAAGTTGAAGATTTGAGACTTGACGTAAATACACTGAAAATCTGCAATGTACTTAAGTACATGAAAAAGTGGTCTCTGTCAGACAGCATATTGTTTCAGAAATTGACAGAAGGGAGTCATAAAGCTTGCAAAATGCTTCTGAAAAAGAAAGCAGCCCCTGGTGCCAAGCAGATAACTGATTCTTAAACAGCTGCTAAATGTTTATGTTCTAGACTTCAGCCCTAATAGAGAATTTTCCAGCTAGAGATTATTACTATAAAAAAGAAATTTAGATTTTTATACATTCTTTCAGAAAGGATCTCTATGTTTTATGCACACTGTGCAATGGACCTTCAAAATTCATTGGTAACACAGATGCATAATTGAATAATAGTTACATAGAGAAATTTTATAAAAAATACTAAATTTCAAAATTATAGAGCAAATACTTAAAAAAATCCAAGGGATCAAATTCCTTGATTTTCTATATTTTATTCCAAAGCAACAAGCAAAAAATGGCTGCAATGTATTATCCATGCAAGAACACCAGTCAGATGGAATGTGGTGGTAAACTTACCCTTGCAAATGTGATATTTACCCACTGAGTGTAAGATTTTCAGCTTGAGATGTACTCATAATCCTGATATTTTTACAAAGCATCGTTTCCTTGTCTATCCTCTCTGTTAGGTTATTTTAATGGACAGTTCTTCTAGTTATATATATATATATCTGTCTTTATATATATTTGTTGCAGTCGCATTTTAGTGGTAACAATAACAATAATCATAACACTCAGGGTAGAGTTAAGCAGTTCTTTATTCCTAACTGAACACTGTGCTCTGTGAATGGCTTCCTAAAAATATTTAAACACCCTTAATTCTGTCTGGGATACTCTGTTAATTCCTTATGAAGACAAAAGTGGTATTTTCTTTGTATTACTGGATCTTGAGTTACAAATTCTCTTTTCCTAGAGATGACATCCATCAGACAGGGCCTTACCAGCAAATTAGTTAATCTAATTAACTAATTTGGTCAAGAGAAAGAATAATGCCCTTCTGCAGAAAGTCATGCCACCTACCTATACTTCCACCTCTCACGCCCACGTCTGGCTATGACTTCAGAGAAATTTTACACAGACCATGTAAATGAAACTTCTAGGTGATTATGGTAAGATGAATCCTGCATTAATTTTCCAATTCATCTCTAGCAAAATGAAGCACACTCTCACTTTTTTCCTCCAAATGATGTCTCAAGAGGTCATAATATAAATAATGAGAAAATAATTTGCAATGGAACTAAAAACTGTGGAATTATATTATGGCTTGTAGAATTACTGTATCAGAAAATTTAGTTGGCTAAGATTTCACTTACGGAAATGGATTATTATAAATTCACTTTACAGTGATCACATTTCAAGGCACCACTGCTAGGATCTTGTTCTTTAGTTGTGTACAAGGAGGGGTTTTAAAATTCACGGAGCTGCCATGTAGATCCATATCCTGATTTTAACAGCTGCAGAAGTGATTTTATTTTACTTCTGTCTCTGTCATACATAAAGGGCCACCTTTGATGACCTTTGCACTGCAACCTCCCATTTGGCAAAGAGATAATTTTGGAAGGACTTTATTCAAGATCAAGCTCAGTCATTCTAATCCATCAAAATTTTCTGCTTTGTTAGGGACATGGAGGACTATCACCACAGGTGTCAGTGTAAACAGAACCATGCTTTCTTTATCAAAGTGCGAGATAACCGACTGAACATTTTCCCTTTTTGTTGTTAAAATAGATGCTTAGCCAATTTTTAGGTCAGGAAATCTTCCATGTTTTGGAATTTTTCCTCTGATTTCTCTAGGCTTATGTAACATAATGCATCTTATCAAGTGCATGCATGCATAAAATGTCATTTTTTGTGCAAAAGACAATTTTATAAATAATGCAACATACAAACATAAATATATGTTTATACAAGTATATCAAGAGGAATCAATGCTAACAGAAAATCCACATGAACAGAATATTAGGGTAGGTTCAGAACAACTTCTTACTAATTAGATATGTTCTGCATGTGTACACATAAATTTTGTAAATGGCTTGAGCATACCAAATATTGATGTTTAAATTATAATAAATAAAAGCAATGTTTTAAAGAGTGAACCTTTAATATTCAATTCAGTTTAATGGTAAAGTAAAATCAGTAAGAGACACTGGATCCTTCTTTGTGAAAAGTAAATGGAGTACCATATACTTCAAGAGTTCAAAATTAACAATAGGATTCTAAAATCTGTCCAGAACATCAGGAGAAAACAACGTTTTAAAAAGAAACAAAGCACAGTTTAACATGCATATTCAAAGATAAAGGTTTTATTTTCTAATTCCTTTGAAGAAAGAGTAATTGTTGCACTGACAATCTTATCCTAGTTGGTCCAGAGTTATCACTGTCTTAATTTGAAATAGAAGTTTATAGAGGTTTTATTCCCTCTATTACTTCTTGGTTTGTTTGTTTCTTTCGCTTTCACTATTGCTTTCAAATGCTTTGCTTTTAGGATTAAATATACACAGCAAATTGACCCTGTTCTGACCTGATTATCTCATCACTGTAAATCCTATATTCAGGGAATTACACAAAGTATGGTTTCTAATGCAATCTTGAATTAATTCTGTTGTATGTTTTCCAAGCATATAATTTAAATATATATACTAATGTCATAGATCACTTCATATATATAGCAGTAGTGTTGAGCTTTGGTTGTATAATCACTTCCACAGAAAGGTCTTTTTCAATAGTAACTTTATTTTTTCCAGGCTTTAATTTTCCATGTGTGATCTCATCTTGTCACAAACCTTTAACCTTTTTTTCTGCTTTGTCTTTTTGTTTTGTTTTAATTCCTTTGAAGAAATAGTAATTGTTGCACTGACAATCTTATCCTAGTTGGTCCAGAGTTATCACTGTCTTAATTTGAAATAGAAGTTTATAGAGTTTTGGTTTTTTGGTTTGCATGAGCTAGTTTTTGGTAGCAGGGGGACCACAGAGGTGGCTTCTGTGAGAAGCTCGCTGGAAGCTTCCACCACTTGATTGATATGCCCCTGTCCAAGGCTGGGCCAAATTGGAAATGGTGGTAACGCCCCTGTGATAATATATGTAAGAAGAAAATCAAAACAAAAGTTGTGGTGCAGTTTTTATTTTCAGTCAGAGAAGAGAAGAGAAAGAACATGTGAGATGAGTAACTCTGCTGACACAAGGTCAGTGGGGAAGGAGGGGCAGGAGGTGCTCCAGGTGCCAGAGCCAAGATTCCTCTGCAGGCCGTGGTGAGACCATGGTGAAGCAGCTCTGCCCCTGGAGCCCATGGAGATCCATGGGGATGCAGAGATCCACCCACGGCCTGTGGGGATCCACGGGGATGTAGAGATCCACCCACAGCCCATGGGGATCCTTGGGGATGCAGAGATCCACCCANCACAGCCTGTGGGGATTCATGGGGATGCAGAGATCCACCCACAGCCCGTGGGGGAGGTGCCCATGCTGGAGCTGATGGATGCCTGGAGGAGGCTGTGACCACATGGGAGACCCATGGACAGAGGGCTCCTGTTTCCAGGCTGGAGCTGCCTGGCCTTGGAGGACTGGACCCCATGGAAGAGAGACCCACACCACAGCAGGTTTGGGAGGGCTGTGTGCCCACGGGAGAGACTCACTTTGCATCAGTTTTGGAAGGATTCTGTTGCTCATGAGATGGACTCATATTACAGAAGTTCATGGAGAAGTGTCTCCCGTGGGACAGACCTCACAGTGCAACATGAGAACATCTCCTTTCCCTCAGCAGTAGGAGAAGCCTGGGCGATGATGTGACCATAACTTCCATTCCCTGTCCCCTTGCAGTGCTGAGAAAGGTGGGACGACTGGGGGGAATATGCTTTTTAAGGGCTTGTTTTACTTCTCATTATCCTGGTCTGATTTTGTTAGTAATAAACTCACATTGTATCTTTATGTAGAGCCTGTTTTGCCTGTGATGGTGCCTAATGAGTGATGGCTCTCCCAGTCCTTATGTCAAATCAGAAGTCCTCTGTTAATTTTTCTTCTTGCCCACCTGCAGAGGGGAGTGAGTAGATTTCATGGCTGCCTGGCATTCTGCCAGTGTCAACCCATTACAGTTTTGAGCAAGTTTTTATAATACTTTTCTGAAAAGAAAATGAAGAATTAATTAAAGTTGAAACATTTGAAGTATTTTCTTCCTTTTTCCCACAGGAATGCATTTTATAATCTGGGTAAAAGCTTTTCAACTTTTAAAATCATTTTGCCATGACTTTAGATCACGTAACCATTGAAGATGTAGCTACAAAACAGAGGATATAATTGAAACTCAAGAAACTGCTTTTGTTTAAGGTCCTTCACAATTTTTTGGCTATGATATGTTCATTCCCATTTTGTTTTCTTTGACAAGAAACTTTCTTTGTTTAAATAAAGTGGTTTTCTCAAAAGAGGTAATAGTCAATTTTAAATCCAATAAAGATGAGGATGTGGGGATACATAGTAAAATTATGTCTTTACTTTCTGACAATAAAAATGAAGAAATTTTGATCCAATATATCCTGACAACTAGAAAAGGTGGCAGCTGCCTAGTCTTGACTGGGTTATCTAGAAGTGTAGTGGCCCATTATGCTAAGTCTCTACAATGGGCCCTGGAATGATTTTCCAGGCACAAGGATTTGGTACACACTTCTTCCATGCCATGGATTTGTCCTGGGATACATCATTTATCCCTCCCTGCCCTGCACCCATATCCTCACATATCTCACATAAACTCAGGCACTCAGATGGAAAGGGAGCTGTGACCCATGTTAATTAGTGTCTGTCCTATTCCAGATGACCACAATAATGGAATGGATGTTGAAAAGGAATTGTTCTACATAGAAACCACCATAGAAATGAAAGAGCTGTTGTACTTTTTGTCTATAGAAGTTATTTTTATAAATAAATGAATGGAATCTTATATACATGGTATTTATATCATTCTGTAGTGCTACACAGTGTGGACACATTGAATCCCAGAGTAGAGTTAAAAATGTGTTTAAATTCTCCAGGTGCATTCCCTCAGCATATATAAGCAATCTCCTTTGTAATTCTGAAAATGTAATGTTCCCAAATGCATTGCAAATGTTGATTGATTGAGGTTTTTTATGGGAGAAATCTTGAATTTTATCTTCCTCCTCATTGTTACTCCAGAGTCCACCAAAGCCCTAAGAGGGAAAATTGCAAAAGTTTGCAAGCCACAAAGGTTTTACTGCTAGGGAGCAAACTGTGCAAAGACCTCATTCCCATCCATAATGACTACAGAGAGGGCCATTCAATTAGTCATAGTTTTTAATTACTCCAGTTCTAAGATGAACTGCAGCTTTGCCATGGAATGATGCTCCTCCCTTTATATACTGGTAATGGGACACAGCAGAGAAAGCCTTTACCCCTCAGCACCATTAGTCTAAGGTGGGGCAAGTCCTGGGAATTTGTAAGCAAAGGATGCCCTTTGTTGTGTGGTGATCACTGAGCACAATGCCTGTAGTTCTGAAATAGTGTGGGTTATTGAAAACAGTCTTTCTGCCAATGTGTTATGTAATTAATTACCAAGGTTTTAGTACGATAACCAGGCAGAAACACCAAAATATGTACCGGTTTCACATTCGCCAATTTCTGGTTCATTTCCTGGCCAACGCACCAATTATTGTCAAGGGTTTAGTGTTTGCAATTTTATATATATGACTAGGAGAGTTCAAAAAGCAAAACAGGCTTACCTTAAAGTTAAAAAAAGATAATTTATTTACACACATTAAGAAGGAAA
>VYXD01012920.1:51559-175488 GCA_013397195.1 Hylia prasina
CCCTTCCCCTTCCCCTTTCTCTTGCTTTCTCTTTCGCTTTCTCTTATACATAAAGAAGTGATCATTAAAAATACACAATTTTTAGTAATTATATGGACCCCCATGTGAACAGCTAATAAGTGATAACAAAAGTAAAAACAACAACAACAACAACAACGAACCACAACAAAACAAAACAACAAACATGAAATTAGAAGCATTCTTTTCAGGAAAGTTCAAATATTTCACAACTTGACCTACTTATATTGATAAAAAATGCAGTAGACATCAAGGTTACTTTAGAGTAGGGCAACAATAAATACCTGTAAAAAACTTAGAATAACTAGAGGAAATAACATTATTCCCTTTAATATTTACCTTATATTTATTAGTGAAAATAAATTAGTTTTGTATTAATATTATGCATCTCTAATAGGAGTTGAAGGATTATGAATCACAATTAAATGTCTTAGAAACATGTAGGAACATAAGTCAAGGCTAGAAGGGACAATGCCCTCCATAGCTATGTCACGCAAAGTTAACCAGATCATACATCAAAAAAAATTCTGGTGGTATTATAGAGGAATTAACACAATTCTCAAACAATAGCTAGTGCATTAAACTTCAACAGACTCTTAAATTGGGAGGATGATTTTCTGATCCAATTAAAAAATAATCCTATCCATGATATTGTGCTGCAGAGGAGACAATCTGCTTATACAGAGACAGACATATATCTCTAAGCAACTGTAATATTCTCTTAGAAAAAGTGTTGCTGAATTCAAATATACTTTTTTTTTTTTACAAAGTAATCAGGCAAATATAAAAGAAAATTAATCAGGCTAAGCTATTAACAATTAATAAATAAATAATGATTGTTTCACTGTTAGCTCTGACCTCTAGCATCTGTGCTGCTGTGCTTTGGTGTTATGATATTATTACACACAAACAATGCTGAAATGCTCATTACAATATACCTGTTAATCTGACTCCACTCCAGGGTAAATCTTCTCTGTTACTCTATAAAAAGAAAGCACGGATGAGCTGCTAACCAGAGCACTCTTTTACTTTTCAGAAAAACAAACTATCAGGAATATCAGGTAATGCTACATAGTGCAGGCAAATATTTCTTATTTAAAGACTGTAACCTGATGCATCAAGTACAACATTTCTAATGAGTTCAGTACCTGTATAATAATGACACTTTTTTTTTTTTAATTTTGATTGTTTCACTACTGGTTAATACAATGGATACATACAATTGATATGTACTCACCAGTAGTGAAGCAATTAAAACTAAAAATACATAATATCATTCTGAGATCACTCTTTGATGAAATAAGATACAGAATATAAGGAATGTTGTACTACAACAATTGAAATTCATTATATGAAAGTAATTGCACTACTGAAAGAGTTAACTACTATTTACCTGAGAAAGGAGAGGATTTAAGATTAAAATTAACTAGGGAAAACAAGTATATATAGAACAAAACAAATATGCTGCACAATAGGATATGTTTTAGATATTATTTTATGCCTAATAGAAAGAGAGGAACAAAAATAAACAAGACACAAGGAGCAGGAGAATAAATATTGATATTGCTGCAGCAATTGACTTGACATCATAATCTCTTGTCAAGCTGCACAGTGTCTCTTGCTCTTCTATTGAAATACAGCAACTCCAAATGTCATTCTAATTATACTGGTGGAGCAAAATGTCCTTAGGGAAATATAAAATGGAAATAAACAAACAGTTTTCCCATGCTATGGGAATGGCACTAACACTTCTATATTAGTGTCAAGGAGTATCATGTTCCATTTGGATTTAAAACATTAGCTATTGTTTATTTATTTGGCTGGTTTTGTCTTTATTACCCTTTATAGATATTTACATCTGTGATGATGTTGCTTCTCTGAAAAAAAAGATTTGCTATTTTTCAAAATCTATATTTTTAGCATAATATATGCCCTATTAAGTTCAAGATGAATTAATAATAAAAAAGTACATGTCATTATAATTCTCAGATTTATTTTTTTCTCTTATTGAACATTAAGCCTTGCTTTCATAAGACCAGTAAATTTTTTTCTAGCATGATTCTTGTGAATCAGGAACATATGGTCAACTCCTTTAAACAGATGAAGAAAAGAGGCCGAGAAAGAAAAAGGCTGGAGTCGCAGAAAAGAGCCATTGCTACTTACAACAGGAGACAAACACAATGCAATTCCTCCTGGAATGAGGATACACATAAACAGAGATAAATTTCCTTAGAGAGGTCTAAAAGGACACATTTCCAGATGGGGCAGTGCTGTAAAACCAAGATACTTTTCACCTTTAGAGAAAAGAAAATGCAGTAACCATAAAAATAGAAGCAGCAGTAGTAGTAGTAGCAGCAGCAGCAGCAGCAGCTGTAGCAGTAGTAACAGTAGTGATAACAGTAGCAATAGTTAAGATTGTGACTTCACATATTCCCTGGAGTGGCTCTCCCTTGATTGGAAAGAGCTGCAGTGCTATAGCACAGTCCACAGATCAGAAATTTGCAGGAAGGGACAGTGTGATGTTGACAAACATGCAGAGCAGATTGTCATGATTTTCTTTGCTATATTCTTGCAGATGGAGTTTCTACACCTGACTCACAGATGCTCGTTTGCATACACTGAAACACTGCACAAGCTTTTATCTTTATTGTAGCAGGGCACTTATTTTTGGTTCTAGGGGAAGTTGTCCACAGAAAATTACTGTCCTCTCCACAGTATGTACAACTGATCATGATTTACAGAGTAGTTCACATTCAGTTCCATCATAAAGCTTTCAAATCACACAGGAAGGAAAATTGTTCTCAGAAGTGGAACAAGAAGGTTAAGTCAAATGATGCTATGTCCGTATGTCAAAATTATTTCCTTAGTGGAAAAGTTGAGAACAAATGAAAGGTTGGGCCAGAGCCAGGGGATACACAACATCCTCTTTTCCCTACGGAAATTGCATAGTATGGTTTGAATATTTTTCCTACAAAATCTCCTCAACAATAAGAAACATTTTTACATGGTTGCAGTAACTTCACCGATGTGCAGACCTGGGCTTCTTGAATTTATTGTGTTGGTGAGGTCTATTCCTCTCTTATGAGTTACACTCTCCCTCTTACTAGGTTTTATCAGACTAGGCAGCGTGAAAAGAATTTTTAGGTTGCCTTGACTTCTTGGACATATCATCAAACCCATTTTTGTGGTTTTCAGTTGTTCTGCTTTGTTTCAGTCTTTACTTAGTTCTAACAGAATAACCTGGGCCAGAAGAAACTCGTGTGTTGGAAAATATATGTAAAATATAAACCTTAAAACCATTACCATGCAACAAAATTACCAGTCGAGAAGCCAGTAAATATAAGCCATGATTGTTATTTTACCTCAGTTAAGAAAGTTTTGAACAACATCTAAGAAAAATATTAGTACAATATTATATTAGAAGAATAGTATTGAAAATAGTAAATAACTTCTAACTTTGACTTGTATTCAATGGTAATAAACTATGGACAGTAGTTTATAATGATATACCTTTACATACATATTTTACATATTATATATATATGTAAATTGATATATTATGCTGTCATATAGATACTGTCACATATACACATTAAATATGTATTACATAATGTATTGTAGAACATCTAAGTCACAATATGCGTTATTCAGTATAAAATTGTTGGATCCTATAAAGTTTTTGCCTTTAATTCTGAATTGCATTTCCTTAATATTTATTTTAACCTTAATAAATTATTAGAGCCAAATAGAAAAATGAAATCTATCATAAACTTCTAAATATATAGAGACTTGAAGCTAATTAATTTGAGTCATTTAATATATAATATGCTTCTTAAAACAATCCTACAAAACAAAAATCAAACACCTTTCTATCAAAGATGTGGCAGAGTTGTTATCATTGGAGTTTCTCAGCATGTGACTGGAGAAGATACTAGATGATCTTATTGGCACTCTCATTTCCACAGAAGGCTGAGTAAGATAATCTTTTGAGCTTGCTTCAAACCTGAGCTGTTCTATAATTGCATGAAAAGACAGGAACTGTAACTGTAATGGTCCGATAGTTGCTTTACAGAGATTCCAGACAAGGTTAATGAAGAGAACTGCAACACTGTGCACTGTGGAACAGTAGGGTTATGGCCTCCTTGTGTACCAGTCGTGGAATGTGAAAAACTTTTGAAATTTTTGAAAATTAAGTTTTCAAAGTTTAAATAGCTTCTAAATAGTAGCTCCTACCATTCTAAGTCGACATTTGTAAACCAGCCCTCAGTCTTGCTCCCCATTCCAACTAGAATATTTACTTTTGAATGGAAATACTATCTCTAGCACAGAGATTAAAAATCTATCTGGTCTAGCAACTGGAAAAGAGAAAATGACCAGGATGCCATCCCATCAGAGGGCCTGAATACTTCTTATGGCCTTATTGTTTACTTAATGCCTTGTTGAAAAGCAATCTCTCACTGAATGGTGTGGATGACCAGGCCTAAGTATGTTTTTTACCAATACGGCTTGACAAATGTCCATTAAGTAGGATAATCTATGTGTTTAACATTCACAAAATTATGACCCTCTGGAGCTGATGATTTAAAATAATGATCCCATTTATGGCAGATAAAAGGTGTTTAAATAAAACAGAGTTACCATTTATTTTTCATTTGGTGAAACACACTGATGAAATCAATGCTTTGGACTGTCTGGAAAAAAATAAATTAGTGAAAAATCAGTCAAAACCCTTAAACTTTCACTAGTGTGTATTTGGGGCAAAGAAAAGAGAGAGTTTGTGACTGAAATCTCTATTACCACAGTGAATTCATGTTTTCCACTCTCATGTCAACTGCACCACTGGAAGCTCTTTAAAGAATATAATGAAAATAACATCCCTGTATGTAATTACAGCAGGGAATATTGCAGTAAACTGACTACAGCTCCTGACATGGGACAGAGAGGTAATCTTTCATTCTTTCCTGTCAGATAACAGAATAAAAGTAAGGAGCAATTTTTGCCATTATGTTTGTATGTCCCCCTAATCATTGCTCTCAGTAGAGAAGCTAAAGTCAGCAAATTGACATTAATTTCAAAACATTTCCAGCAGTTACCTCTGGGTCCTGTACATGTATCTCATTCAAGTGGATCCGCTGAAGTCAACTGGATTACTGTGACTCAGCTACAATAATTGAACCCTTTCAGAGCTGTGAGTTTCCAAGACTACCAATATCATATGCTACTTAAGCACATTATGATTCTTTCAGACATCCACACTTTGAGAAAGAAGAACTTTTCAAAATTCAGACTTTTATATATTCTGCATAAACATGAAACACATAAGAAGCATTTTCCTAGACAGAAGTATAGAGAAATCTATGTTGACTTAGTCTGAAAACTTGGATTGGAATATATTTTATAATTAAAGAAAAGGTTTTCTTGGCTAGTATATATGTGATTTCTCTACAGTCAGAACATATCTGAGAAAGTCAGGATTAAATGAGGAGAGATATAAAAGACTGAAATGGAGACAGAACACTATAGACGAAAGGCAATACAAAATGTCTTGAGATATGCAATTTCGGTAGGACAAAATAGAATCTGATACTACAGTATCTGGCATTAATTATGTGTTTTAGCATCTTTTCTTTTGAATTTGATTTTATTCTTCTCATTTGTTGCAGAAATTTGTTCAGATACTCCCTTGCTTCATACGCCCACCCACAGAAACCAAGAGAGAGAGAAGAAAAAGGTCAGCACTGACCAATAGAGAGCAGGTTTCTGGACAGAGTTCTCTTACTATAAAGAGAAGCAGTCTCTTGCCATAATTTGTTGTTGAACAGTCATTTTTGAAAGACTCCTCAATGTCATCTTTAGCAAATATGTCCTCTATACAAATTCAGATATATAATATTCTTAGTAAAAAACCAAAAATTGGAAGAGAAGAAACATGAAATAGAACTGTGGGAAACTACACTCCTTCTGGAGCCTCACTCAAAGCAAGAGTTGCCTTGAGCATTTTTCTAAAAGATTTCAGTTGTGCGTATTCCAAAATATTATGTAGCATTTGTTCTTTTCTTTTTGGTTAGAACCTGAGCATTGATATATTATTTGGTTATAACCTGAGCAGCTTGTGAGAATATTGTGCTACTTGGTATAGAGATGCTGGGACTTTTGTCTTCTTTGTAATAAAAGGTCAGAACAAATTATATAAGAAAGTGGTTTTTTACTTGGTTTGAACACTTCTCCCACTTCTTTCAAGAATTCCCCTAGTGCCAAAACAAATTCAGGTAGTAAAAGGTCAACATGTTCAATGTCCTCATTAATTTTCTGTGCACTAGTGAGTGACTCAGGTCCTTCTAACCCCTTCTAAAAATAATGTAGATTTGAGACATTTCTTGCAGCTTCTTTCCCAGGTAGCTGACCTGAATATCTATACATATTTTTCCACATTTGCTCAGCACTGGTGATGCCACACCAGGACTGAACCCCCCAGTACAGGAGAGATATGGATGTATTGGGGAGAGTCCAACAGAGGGTGACAAAAGAGAAGGCTCAGGAGGATCTTATTCATGCTTACAAACTGTAAAGACAGAGCCAGGTTCTTTAAAGCAGGTTCCAGTCACAGGACCAGAGATACTGGGCTGAAACACAGGAGATCCCATCTGAACATCAAAAGCACCTTTTCACTATGAGGGTGACATATCACAGGTCATCCAGAGAAGTGGTGGGATCTCAGGCCATGGAGATATTTAAAAGCCACCAGGACACAGTTCTGGACATGTTGCCCTGCTCAGGTGATAGAGTTTGACTAGATGACCTCCTGAGACTAGATGAATCGCCATTCAATGATTATGTGGTTTTTGAATAAAAGTATAAAAAAAACTATTAAAAATTGTATGTCTTATTCCACTGGTACCTCAGTTAGGAATGTTATCTATGGTCTAAAATTCATTGGATTTTCAGATATAAATCTAGTCTATAAAGATGTAATTATATTTCCAGATTAAAGATTAAATATGTGTAGTGGTTTCACGTTTGCCTATCTCTGTTTGCCAAATTTCATGCAGTGGTTTGAACTGCACAGCTTTTCTGCTGTGAGGTAGGATTAGGAGAAAAAAGGCAAGCAGGCCCAAACTTAAAGGATACAACACATACTAAAAGTATTAACACATACTAAAAGAAGAAAATGAGACTCAAAAAAACTTTCAAAACTCTCCTCCTCCCCCAAAGCATCTCATGGGATCACAAGAATCCCAGCTACTAATTCAATTCACTCATTCCATCACAGATACCTTTGCTCAAACCCACAAATCTGAATAATCTCCCAAAAATGCATATTTTCCCATGGTTTAAAGGGAATACCAATATATTACAGTTCCTTGCCATAGATCATAAAAGAAGTTCAGCCTAGAATGCCAAACTCCTCAATCCCTTCTCCCAATTAGTCTTTTCACCCTCTCTTCACTGACTTTCCGTCTCATGCTGTGTCTTCTCTAAATTCAATCTGTCCCTTGCCCCTCACTCAGAGAAGAGTTAGGGCTCTGGAAGTTTCATTTGTGTCAGGAAAGAGTTACATCTTGCCCAGATCCTCTCTGCCTCGGCTGGGCTCACAGTGTCAGATTTCAAGGCCATACTGGGGGGGGCGAAACTTGTGCCCAGAGATCAGAGATTGGATCAGTTCAGGCAGACAGAAATCTCAACAGCCAGGAACGTAGCTGGCTCCTGCCCACCGCTGGTCTCAGAGGAGTTTTCTCTGGCTTCTTCTGATTTTTAAGCCTGTGTGACCCAGAGGTGTATCCGTATATTTAATTGGCCAATATGTCCAATATGGTTGTCCGTATCAAAGACAGTCACTAATTGGTTTTTACCATCCATGCTAAACCAACACAATATGATAAATTATATGCTTAGAAGAAAGAAAATATTTCTTCTGTTCTTTTATTTAGACTAGGAGGAATTTCTTTACTTGCACTTTTTAAATACCTTACGATAGGCAATGTTTTGAAAAATTTTAAAAAAATCCATGTTTGTATATGTTTGAACATTTACAAAGTATGTGCATATCATCGAACAGTGGACCATCTAATTCAGCACATTCTATTTCAATTTACTATTATGCAACTATACAATGATAAAAACTGTAATTTCATATTCTTTTCTATATTTGTTCAGGAATTAAGTTCAGTGGATCCTTTGAAATGAAGTATTATTTTATTTTAGAGGCCATTGAATCTTCTATATGTTTGTAATGAGCAGGATAAATCACTGGTATGATGAATCTTGTATTCCTTAGTTTAATAGAGAAACAAAGACGATTTCAACAAGTGCAGCTCATTTTCAGCCAAGCCTGTGTCTACAGACAGTTTTAAATGAGGTGTTTTGGGACTGGAAACCCCACAGAATTTTTAGAGAAATTGCAATGTCCTAAAGCATGGCACCCATCATATAAAAGTAAAGATTCCATCTCAGGAGCTAACTAACATACACACCTCTACTAGTTCTCCTACTATGTATCTTTATTTTGAACATTTTCTGCCTTATGAACTAGACTAAAATAGGATGTGCCTGTTCCAGTAATGACTGGAACTGACACTGTGTACATCCTCACACTGTGTTCCTGATGACAGTATCCTACAAGCTCCATGATGTGAGTCAGGTTTATACCTTTCTGCTCTTACACAGGTACAACAGCCTGTTGTAGCCTTTCTAGCTCCAGTAATGGACTTGTGCATGCCTGGCATCTTGAAAATGCACCATGTTCAAGCTGGCACACTTGAAATGAGACTTTGTTAATACATTACTGGGTCACTGAACTTCTGATCATTGGTATTTCACTTCACGCTAACTGGTGTTTGAAGCATGATCAAAAGTTGTGAACAGCTACAATAGAGAGAATAATACTGAGATCTCTTCTTACTTTTTTAAGTATATATTTTCAGAGTATTTTTTAAAGTAAAAATGGATCACAGGAGATGAAGTATACATTTTTCCTTGCAATTATTCTCTCTCAATCAATAACATTTAGCCCCCAAAATGCTGTAAAGATTTTGCACTCTACCTTTGAAAATCTGCAGGGGAATTACAAATGTTGGATTTGCAGATTTAAACCCTATTTATGGAAAAAAAATCAGAATGAGGAGGTCATACCCTCATGTTCCATCTGCTCTTAGTTGCACCCTTTCCTTTGGCTAGGAAGCCAATTACACTTACCTGACCTAATAAAAATAAAACACGAAAAATATAAAAAGCTTTCTTTCTGGTTACAATGGAACTGAAGCCTTAAGAAAAAGGATTTCACATTCAAGATGCTGAAAGGAGGTGAGGTGCCGAAACAGGGAGTCAGCTGCTTCCTGGAGCAGGTCTCTAGACTTCACTATATCATGGCTCATATTATTT
This sequence comes from Hylia prasina, assembly GCA_013397195.1. Lineage (NCBI taxonomy): Eukaryota > Metazoa > Chordata > Aves > Passeriformes > Sylviidae > Hylia > Hylia prasina. The sequence continues at coordinate 60,956 of VYXD01012920.1, forward strand.
TTACTGAAGCATTTAATTAATTATCTCTGTTATATTACATGAATCACATTCATGAAAGTGTAACTGAAATCCTTTCACAGTCTAAATGCCCAACTTTGAGATGTTGAGACTTACCTCTTCCTATTCAGGAGTAACAATCCTGAGTTTGTTCTCTCTGCTATTTGTACCAAAAATCAAAATGTGTAACCCATTCTGACAAATTGTGTCCTAAAGGAGATCTTTCTTTTCTTTAAAGTATCACTGAAAAAGCTGATGTCAAAATCTGTTTCTTTTGCTTCTTTTTGAGATATCAACCCAAATCTACTGGTAGCTATCTCTTCCTCCTGGGTTGTGGAGGAGTCTCCTTCATTCAGCTGAAGCCCTGTTACTTACTTTATGTAGCACAACCAGAAGCCCTTCTGGGATGGGTCACAGAAAAAGACTCTACACCTGGTTGTTAGTATTAATTGTATGTGGATTTTAGTATTATTTCAATATATTGTTGTTTTAAATGTTTCTAATATTTGACAGTGGGTAAGTGTAGAGTCAGGGGGTCCAAAATGTGGCTTAAAAATTATAGGCATCTTATATATGAATATTGTTTATAATATGGAGATATTTGATAAAATTTAAAAAAAGAGTAATAATTAGGGATAAAAAGAGAAAACAGAGGGATTTCATATAGGACTGTTCCTTGTGGGGCTTTGGTAGCAATGACAGAGTGATAGCTGGGAAAAGGAGGAAGAAAAAAAATCACATAATAGTATTTATGTTTAACGCACACAAAAAAATTAGACATTTCTTCTCTTTATCAATAGTGTTTTCTTAAACTTTTCAAGAACTAAAAAAATATATATTATTAACAACATTGGAATAGGTAAATCTTTATATGTCATAATTCAGAAAAGTCAAAGTCTGTTTAAACAGAATTGAGCTAATGTCCACTTCTTGTTAGGTACTTATAAGCCGCTACGTTCCTGAACAGCAACATTATTTAAAGAGAAAGCCAAGTTGAGGATTTTTAGGCCAAATGACAATTGAAGAAACAGGCCAGCTTACAGGGTTTCACAACCTTCTTCAATCTTTTGTATTCTCATTGCCTGTCCTAGGGTGACGTGATGTTTGTATCAGTGGCTTAGTGTTGAACGTGACAGGGCATGATGGGTATTGCTTGTACTTCTGTGGAGGAATGAATGCAAGTTTTATATATGTTGGTTTTGGTTGTAAGTTGACAATATGGGGATAAGGGGTGGCCTGTCCTAGGGTGACGTGATGTTTGTATCCCCAATCGTCTGCTGGGTTTGTGGTGATACACTGTACCTTTGATATTGGGTCTGAGACCAGGGGGGAAGGGAGAAGCGCATAGTTTGGTTTTTTTTTTCCAGGAACTCTCCTCCGCTGGCTGGCCTTGAGCGTCGGGGGGGGCAGCAACACACAAGACAGTTTTTTTTGGGTTTTTTGGTTTGGTTTTTTTTTTTTAGAGCGCTTGCTTGTGCTTTTGCTTTTGCTTAGTAGTTAGTTAGCTTAGATGCAGAAGTGGGGTTTTTTTGGTTTCTTTTTTCTTTTTTTTGTCCCTTTTTTGCTATTTTGTTGGTTTTTTCTTTTCCCTTTCCTATTTCTTGGAACTGTTCAACTCTCTCTGGACTGTGGACCCTGAGAAACATCAGAGGGAGCCTGCGCCTGGGACCCACCAAGACCCTGGGCAGCAACTTTCTTTTTTTCCAGTACTGGAAAGACTGAACAGAACAACCATCTACAGGGGAGACTTCTTTTCTGAATTTGACATCTCTCCTGAGCGCCACGAAGTTCTTGTCATCGGGTTTGTTCAATTTATTGTGCTGAGGAGTGTCTCTTTGTTTTGCCTGTGTAATAAACAGGTTTCTTTCCACTTCTCTCTGAGGAAGTTTTTTCCCGAACTGGTTGGCGGAGGGGAGGGAGGGCCCCTTGGGAGGTTTTCTGCCGAATTTGCCCTAAACCTTAACAGTGCCTCTTTGTAAAAGCCCTGCACGTATATTCACATGGTGCAACCTTAAACACATCAGAGATAGTGAAAGGTGTCAGTCTTCCCATCCATAAGCATTTGCCTGACTAACAGATGAATTCAATATGACAAGGGTGAGAGGTTTTTTTTCAGATCCTGTCAACAGCAATTTATAATCACTGGAGCTGGTTAACATTTTTTTTTTTCCTGAGGTAGCCAAAATTATGTCTGTCATCTAGAGTGTCTTCAACCCTGCAGTCTGACAAGTGAACCCCTGTACTTTTGATGCCCTAATTAACAACCTGTTCAAAATGCCCAAAGTGACTCTTAGGAGGAAAGGTTAACATAGTGGTTGCTGTCTTTCAGCCTCTTTGGGAAAACTTAAGGAAATCTTTAGTTTATCAGGTATTTTTGCATAATCAATTAATCACATGCTTTGGCGTTGTGATCTAAAATGTCATCCAAATGGTCTGAAAATTATATTTGGAAATACTAAAGAGCAGTTGGCTATGAAATCAAATGAAAGGTCAAGAAACATTGCCTGAAGTTTTTTATTAATGAATTCCTTGACAGTGTTAAAACCATTGACAGGCAACAGGCAAAGTACTTTGCAGAAACCAAATATAGCCAAACTAGAAGCAGGTAAATAGGAACTGGGCTGGACAGGCTTAAAGTTCATCTATTCGCTTACCATTTATATCTAATGAAAAATGATAGAATAGTTTGAGGCAAGGGACCTTAAAGAACACTTAGTCCAGCCCCCCTGCCATGAGCAGGGACACCTAGCACTAGAATATGTTGGTCAGAGCTTCATCCAAGCTGGCCTTGAACATTTCCAGGTGTGGGGCATCACCACCCTCCCAGTAAAAAATTTCTTCCTTATATCTATTCCAAGACTTGTCTCCTTCATTTTGAAGCCATTTCCCCTTGTCCTGTCCCTACATGGTAAAATTTTCCTTGCCACCTTTCTTGCAGGCTCCCTTCAGGTACTGTAAGGCTGCAATTGCATTACCCTGACATCTTGTCTTTTCCAGGCTGAACAATCCCAATTCTCTCAGCCTTTCCTCACAAGAGAGGTGCTGCATCCCTCAAATCATCTTGATGATCACCTCTGGAGTCGCTCTAACAGGTCCCTGTTCTTCCTGTGCTGGATGCAGCACTGCAGGTGGGGTCTCACCAGAGCAGAGCAGAGGGGCAGAATCCCCTCCCTCACCTGCTGCCCACACTGCTTTGGATGCAGCCCAGGACACATTTGGCTTTCTGGGCTGTGAGTGCCCATGGGAGGGTCATGTCCAGCCTCTCACCCACAGCACCCCCAGGTCCTTCTCAGCCAGGCTGCTCTGGATCTGTTCATCCCCCAGCCTGGACTGATACTGGGGGTTTCTGCACCCCAGATGCAGACTTTGCACATGGTTTTGTTGAATCTCATGGGACTCCCATGGGATCAATTCTCAAGCTTGTCCATATGCCCCTAGGTGTCATCCCATCCTTCAAGTGTGTCAACAGCAACACTCAGCTTGGTGTCATCTGTAAATTTGCTGAGGGGGCACTCAATCCATCTACATCATCAATGAAAATATTAACACTGGTGTCAATACAGATCCCTGAAGGACAGCACCTGTTCACTGACGTTTACTGGGACTCTGAACTGTTGACTACTTCCCTCTGGATCTGACTTTCCACCCACTTTCTTATCCATGTAACAATCCACCTGTACTATATATAGTGGATAAGGTGATCTTCATGGATTACTACCTAAAGACATTGACAGTACAGCTCTAATATCTACTACATATAACGTACATCATGTGAACAGTAGGAAAAGAAATGTGCAAATATAAAATGCACAGAAGAAAAGGTAGAAGACAAGTAAAAAATAAAAAGACAGAAAAGTAATTTCAAACAGAGGGATTAAGGTCCCGTCATCAACTGCCATTTAATATAACTTGTAGAACTACAGAACTACAACTATATCTCTCTTTTAACTTTAGGTCTCTATACTCACTATTATTTTGTCCATCTAGTGTACAGTTTAGTGGAAAGAATGAAAATAATATTAAATGTATTTATATTAGTAAATATAATTTACTAAAAAGAAAAAATCAGTCAACAAGTTGCTGTGCTGCTTACAAAGTCATATCAGTATAGAATTATACCTTCTTAATTAATTCCATAAGCACACATGGGAAATAAGTTTAGGTTTTGAGATTAGATTGTGATATCACATGTAAGAAATTTTCCACATGCATATAATGTCTCAGGCAAAAAAGTCAGATGCAGAAGAGAAGCGTCATGCTGAGAAAACTGAAGAATGAAGGGCAGCTATGAAGACATATATAAAGGGGAAGAAAACACTAAAAGTGCATGGAAGACACAGAGCAATGTAACTATAATAGAGGCAAATGTTGGTCTGGGTTAGAGGCAAAAGGGTCATGCTGTGCCTGCTGCTATTCCTCTCCCCTTTCTCTTCAGAAATGATGATTAATTTGGAGCAAAAGTGAGTAGAACTGTTCAAGCAGCAAGCTGGATTAAGCAAGCATAAATTTTATTGTTTTACTGAAATTAATGGAGCTATCTGAGGCTTTTATCTGGACCAATGAATAGAAACATGTGAAGACTTTGACAGCTGACAAGGGTGTTAGAATGAATCTATTTTCTTTTATAAAAGGAAAATATTAATGAGCTTGAAGTCTGAATACTGATCTAATACAAAGAAGTGGGATATTTTCTAGTTTGTCAGTCTTCAAATATAGACGGCAAGAACACAGAAAATGATGTGTCGACATTGTCAAGTTTCTGGTTTAGTGATTAGTTATTAAAAATCTTTTAAAAATCTGAAAGCAGTAACTGTCAATTCCTGGTCTCCCTCTCCCCATCAGCATCAAAAATTGTGTGCACATTTAAAAATTTTCAGATTACAAAGGCAACAATAGCATTAACAGCATAGTGCATATTTTTAATTTCATTTATATGGAATTGTCCACTTACTACTGTTTTATTTTATTATATCTCTCTCTATATTTTTTCCTGTATGCTAAAGACTGTGACTTCATAAGTCATGTATTCTCAGCGGAATTTCTTTCTTATCTCAGTAATAGGGACAATCCTAGACACATATTAATGTAATTTAATTTAAAAAAATCTATCTAATTTCTACATGTCCTGATATCTGTTCTTCCACCCATTCTCCTGGAACTGGATGACCAACCTCATCACAGTGCTTTCCTCTTCTTCCCTTCCTACAATGAATACTTGTACACAGAAATCCATCTCCTCCATGAAGGTGGGAAAAATATTTCTTGTTCTAGAGTGGTTTTGAATATCAGACTGCTCCAGCCATGCTCCCAATTGCCCGTTTTCCTTGATCAACTGCTATTCAAATGGAACTACACTGAGAAAGAAAAGAGTTTTCATTCCCACTTAATAAAGCAATCAAATATAGCACCTCTTGAATGAAATAAATGCACAAGGTTACAATTTCAAGGTGAAAACAGCTCAAACATTAAACTGCATGAACCAAACCCACTCCCATAATAATTCCAATTAAGACAGAGCTCAGTTCAGCTTCATATGTGGAATTTCTAGGCCATACAAAATGTGATTATATTTAGTAATGTATTTAAATCAATATTGCCTATAGTAATACATTTCATGAGAATGCTGTCTGCAGATTTTTAAGAGATGGATGTTTATAGAAATGGTCTTATCACAATTTTCACTACTCACATTTAGTGTAAATTGTTCACTCAATCTGCAAAATGGTTGCTAAAATTGTATATCTTAGAAATAAGTTATCCATTTTTTTCTCATTATCTTCACAGATCATGCACACAGAAAAAAAACCTGGTTGCTAAATAAACAATTCACAAATAAATGCTACTGCTTCCACTCCTTTTACTTATAACCCTTGCTTCCAGCATATTTGTTTTCAGCTTTGCAGGGAAAAATATCCAGATATTGTTTGGAACAGATTATGTATAGTTTCATGTGACTCAGGCTGGCTTTTTCTGTGCTGCATATGCTTCCAGTCTCTTTAATTCATGTGCAACACAATCTGTCATTAATCTTACGTCGTAAGATAAGAAGTAGATGTATTAGGAATGGGTAAGATACCTTAGAAGGAAACTAATAGATGTGATAATGCACATACAAAACCATCAGCAAGGCTAAAGTTTATAGGACACAGCAGTGATGAAATGGCAAGATAAAGAAAGAAAAGTAACACTAGCACAGAATGATTAGTGAAACACTACTCCATAAGATCATGGCAATAACACAGTGTCACGTGAAAAATCAAAAAAATCTTTGGGGCAAAAAAAGAAGGGCATTTGATAACGTTGGGTTGGCAGTATAGACACTCAACAGAAAAAAAAAAATCCATAATATAGGTATGTTAAATAGGTATTTAGTAGACATTAACCAAGATAGAGAGATTTTTGTTCCTTATCAGAGTTAGATTTTTCTAGTTTCTGTAGAAAGATTCTGCTGGGATTTTAATCATTCTAGAGCATGATGAACTGATTTTATTGCATGAACTATTTTTTTCCTGCAGTGGAATGGAGACAGTAAAATTTTCAAAATGCAATAGGAAGGTCATTTCTCTTTATACAGGATCAGAAAGCTGCCTTAACATCCAGCTCTGAATAATAATTTCAAACCCATTCCTTACATCAACTACCGAAATGCTTTCAAGAAAATTCTGGGTTCTAAGTATGAATCCTTGCAACATTTAAATATATGCCAAATGAATCTATGGAAAAATGGGTGGATTTTTAGCTAAATAATATGCTCTTGTTTATCCAGACCAAAGCAGTTTTGGCCCAGCTCCTGAAGGTGAGGGTAACTGAGGTTCTTGTTAATAGATCCCTTTGGGCATATAAGAGTGAAACAGCACTGAGTGACAGGTGGATATATAGATAGATTATAGATAGCTAGATAGATAAGGTTTATTTTAGAACAATTTTCCTTCAATGGAAGGAGGCATGTAGTCTTTTTGGTTATCATTATCAATACCAATATAACAACATAAAAGCAGAAAGACATCACCACCCATGGGTCGAGTGACAAGACTTGATTGTTGTAAGTTCATTGTCAGCTGGTTGACACAAAGCACAAAGTTCAGTGGTTTAATATATGCTGAGGGTCAAGTGAAATGCCCCAGTGTGTGAGGGATCTTTGATAGTTTATGACACCTTCTAGACATGATAGCTCCTTCTCACACAGTGTGGTTGAGCTGGTTATGGCCCACCAGAAGGAATTAATATCTTCAGGCCTTTGTGTGGATGAAGCCTTTCCTGAAGGGGACTTCTATACCTGAGTCAGTTGTGTAAGAGACAGCATTAACATGATAAAAGTCATTATTCCACCTTCACAGGATCTGCCTCTGGCTCCAACCCAAGCAAGTAACCTTCAGTACTGGCTGTGCAATCCCTCTGCACCTGGGCTTTTACCTTGCACATCATCAGCAGAGCACCCTCTGGTTTTGCAAATGGCCAATTATTTGAGTCATTAACCCTTAACATTTCAGTCTGTCACACCACCATTGCATCAAACGCAAAGTGTTGTGTCCCATCTATCATGATGTCAGATTGTGTCTCTGAGCTAGAATTGTGGTCAGCACAAAAGTTAGCCTGACTAATTCACCTACTTGTGCTCTTATAAATTACTACTTCCTAGTGAGCAGTGGGATACAAAAGACACCAAGGGATCTTAAGGCATGAAAAATCTATTATGATTCTAAATCATAGTCAAAAATCTATATAATGTCAAAATAATCTTCTAAATTAGAGGCCACAGATGGAAGAACTTGTAACTGATTGTCTGTCAGAGCTGAAATTAAGATACAATTTAATTACATTTTTATATCAAATATGAAGACAAGAAATGTTACAAAAATCTATAACTCTGAAGAAAAGGTTATTATCCAAAAACATATTTTAAAAAGTGGAGGTACTTACTGTTCTACTAGTGAGGATTGTTTAACTTCAGCTATGTAGGTAGACATAAAGAAACACCACATGCCCAGACTGCAATGTAGTTTTCAGGGGGCAATTTTGGGGCTTGTTAACTGCTTCTGACCAAAGGGTGCCAACAGAGCTGATAGGCACTAGGAATTGCTGAGTTAAAATAGACTAGACCTTACAGCAATTTTAAAAAGGAGTCTTACACACACAAAAAAGTGAACAAATAACACTTGGTTGCAAATATACTAATTTTTCTTAAGGAATTTGAATAATTGTAATTAACTCCTCACTGCTTTTAATGTCACTAATGCCACCTCCAACACAGATAGGTGCCTATATTTCAAGTAAAGTAGCTGAACAGCTTGATATAGATTAAGTTCATGGGTTTTCAGTCTTTAACTCCGCGACAAGCAGATAGGTTTTAGTACTGAAAGCAAAATAAATGCAGTGGCCTCCAGTAGCTTGTTTCAGTGTTCTCTGTCTTGTTTTTGAAATATTTTCATCCCTCTAAACAATGGTCCTTTAAGATTTGAAAATTTTGGGTTCAAGTAAAAAATCCATTGAAGTCAACAGAGGAATCCTTAGAAGTTCCTCCATCACCAATGAGGAGAGGATCTGAAAAAGACAGTAGGCTGGGTGCCAGGACCTTACTTACATTGTCTGCAGTGTTGATTGCAGTCCAGATATAACCTGGAGTTTGTGCCTGATGTGAGCACTGGAGCCCAGAAACAAGAAATCTGTGATATCTGAGTATTTCTTTGCTAAAACCATATCAGAAAATAACAGAGATTCCAAGTTCAACATGATTAGTACAATTGCAGCTAATCTCCCCACTCTTCTGTGAAACCATGCTGTCCTGTTCAAGCTGGCTGCTGGAAAGGCTGTTGATTAACACTAATTATGGAGGTATTTAAAAGACATCTATTAATGGTGTTTAGGAACATGATTTGGTGGTGGTGGGCTTGGCAGTGCCATTGGTTAATGGCTGGACTTGATAATTTTAAAAATGTTTTCCAATCAGAGCAATTCTGTTAGTCTGTGATTCTATGATTCTGTGATCAGGCATAAGGTGAGAGGAAGTTTGTTTGTCCAAGTCAAAACCCAGCCATTTTTTGATTAGCAGTTCAGTGATAAGGAAAACCACATACTACTCCTTATCCCTGTATCTTGCTTTTGTCATAAATATTGTAGATGAAGTCCAAGGCCCTGAACATCCTCTGGAATACAGTCTGCAGAAATGTTTTAATGTGAATTTGGATGTTTAAAATCTGGACGTTCAGAGAGTTTTGCTATTGAGGAAAGTTTTGGACTCCAATTTAACAGATGGTGTATCCCACTGAATTCAGCAGGTAGTTAAACAAACCTGTGGAGAAATAAAAAAAAATCAATTAATTCACATGAACTTGAATGCAACTTGGACAGAAAAGGTTTGATCCAGCTCTTTGCAAAAGCCTTTAATGAGGTGCTTTAAAATTACTGAACTGTGATAAAACAGTAAATGCCTACACAGAGCTATATATATATGCACACCAGAAATTATATACACCCACACATATATATATTTAAAATATTTAGTAAGATCAATATTATTAGAAAGCATTTAACAAGCTGGCCTTTATATTTCCAATCATAACATTTTGTCTAATTGCAGAATTTGGCACTTTACCAAATGAAAAATCTTTTCTTCTAGAGATACCTTGTCATGATTTGTCACGTGAGAAACTAACATAGCTGTAAAGTTGAATATTCCTCCTATATCCAGTCTTCTGGAATACTTGCTGTTTCTTTCCAGTCATCTCTTATTGTATAACAGTTTAATATTTAAAAAAAAAGCAGTATTTTCAGTGTAGATACAAATCAATTCATGTGAACTTTTTTGGAAAAGAAAACCTACAGGCACCTTGAAAGACAGTAAACTGATATTTTTTGGTTGAGAATATAAAAGCCATAACAACAATTACGTACATCATAAAACAACCAAAACAACAGCTACTAATGCTAGTATCAAAATTAATCTAGGAAAAGTCTATTTAATAGTTTGGCTTTAGATTCCAAAATGCCTGAGATTGGAATGAATTCTTGTGATTGGAATGAATTCGTGTGATTAAAAATAAATAATAAAAAACGTCTTTTACTATTGTAGCTTAAAGAATGCAGACTTTCTTGGGGACAAAGAAATGTAGTTAACGTGTGAGGACAGACCCTTGTCCATTAATGTAGCTGCAGCCATAGTATATTTACAGATATTTCTGCATGTTCTTTGTGAAGAATTCATGATGAAATTCTATAGAAACATTTGACAATGTGCAGATTGTGCAAACTGTACACTGGGAATGCTTTTACTCAAAGAAATAACTATTTTAGATGGGAAAGTAATGCAAATGAAAAGCTGGTGTTATATCAGGAGTTCATAAAAATTATAGTAGTAGTTCATATTTGACAATTTATTCAAATAGCCAAAAAATGGGTAAGTCATTTCAATAAGTAGCTAAATCACAGCTGCAGATGGAGTACCAAGATCAAAATTTGCTTTTTCTATTAAGGTCTGTTGCTTAATATAAAGGAATGATAATGGATCATTTTGGTACCAAAGATACATTTCCTCTTTTACATCAGTATCTTTTGAGCTGTTTTATCAGCCAGATGCAAGTGCAAACTTGCAATCCTTCTTAAGGTTGTAGCAAGAACAGTTTGGACATTTGGCTTCTTTAAGTGACTCTTGCAAAGTGTCAGTTTTGCTTGCCCCAAGATATCACCATAATAAGCAGGAGACTATTTGATCTCTTATCTAGGTTATCAACACTTTGGGGACAGATGATATTTTCACTAAAATGAGTTATGAAAAAGCAAACTGCTTGAGGCTGTTAAAACTGATAATAAACATTGATCTGCTGCTAAAATGAATTTAGAAAAGATCACCAATGAAGGAGTGGGAAAGGGATTTAAGAATGTAACTATAATTCAACTATATGAAAGATAGTCTTACAAAACAGATCGTATAAATATGTCTCTATACCCACCAATGGTAGACATGCATCATCATCATCAAGTAATTCAAAATACTTGATATAGATTAGGAAATTATAATTAAACATTACCTATGAAGATTGTACTATTTATATGACCTTATTTTGAACAGGCATCTTCAGACAATACCAGACAAAAACATTCTGTTAGACTATGTCTAGACTCATTTAATTGTGTCCCTGACCAGGGATGGAGACCAGATCATCTCCTGAAGGCACTTTCAAGCCATTGCTTCTATGCCTTCTTTGTTTCTATTCCAAAAAGTGTCACCTTGTGTATACATTGTAAAGTGTACTGGAACCTCTATTAATATTTTTCTGAAGGAATCTTTTGAGAAAGAAATATTATTTAAAGTTGTGTCTACTTTTATAAGACCAAAAAAAAAAAAGATGGGAAAGGTGATTTTGAACAGTGTTAATTATCTGTGCTGGTGGCTCTCACTTTAGTAACATTCAGTATTGCACTGACACTATTTTTCCCTTGCAGAAATGGTACTTCTTTTGCTGGGTTTTGGATTTTTCACTTGCTTTTTAAATTCTTGCTTATAATACGCCTTAAATTACTTTTTCCTTAGCATTGCTGTCCATTATTACTGATTGCATTTGTAGAGGAAATAAAGAATTCTAAGCCTTTGCTTTTCATATACCTTCATAACATGCTATATTAAATGTTTTACACTTTACATACAAAAAATAATGATGGAACTAGTCCTGGTATTGGCAATATAAAAAGAAAAATGTTGTTAATCATTCTAGAAAGCAAGGTGGTTTTCCTTTGGTGTGAGTAACACTAATTACTTCTGCCGTTTATACATTCAAGGCAGCTGTGTAGGAGTTGAATTGTTTAGACTTCACAGTTTGGTTTTTTTTTGTTTTGTTTTTTTTTTTTTCTCTTTGACTTATGGAGTTGGTTGATTGTTTTTAAATCAGTTGCAGACAACCAAACTATAAGCTTGTGGCTATCACTTAAAGATACACAAACAGATATGATGAAATTAGAAGATCAGCCTTTAGCAGAATGGAAGACATAGTGTGAGCAGAACTAGCTCATGAATATATTTTATAGCTCTAGAGAGTCCTCCAAAAAACCAACAAAATTTGTTTTTAAAATGTCATCAGTGAGGAAAAGTAGAAAAGCCTGGCTTCCTCTTGTTAGTTATGAGGAAAAGACCAACAAAACTACTATCTTTGCATAAACATAACTCAATTTTTTCAAGAAGTATCCTTAGTATCTTGGTTGGTAATGGACTGACTGAGCTAAGGAAACTTGATTTTTTGCAATATATGCCAGTGTGCTGTACCATTGCCTTGGGTTATGGAACCAAAAATGTGTATTCTATTTTTATCTGCTGAAAGCAGTTGGGGAAATGTGTTTTTTTTTTTTCTTTATCTCTTGTTACCCTGGGGGGAGAGGTGCAGATGCCTTTCTGATAATGGCTCAGCTGCTGAAACCGGGTGGGACATTGTTTCTTATCGCTTTCACCACCCATCCTCCCTCCAGGGGGATATTTTCTGTTAATGGGCCATTAAGGTTCACCAATGATGTGACACATTTACATCATCCCATTGTGAGATGTTCCACCCACTGGTTGGGGGCTCCAGGGTCCCTACCTAGATAAAAACTGAAACTCAGAACACCAGGCATCCTGTTTTCCACTGAATTCCAGAGGAAGATCAGACTCATATCAGTATCACTGGACCCTTCNGGAAGATTGGACCCATCTCACCACCACTGCACCCTTCTTCACTGGGATCATCTCTATTCCAACAGAACCACATCTGTTTCTCCAGGAGGACTGCTTGCAAACACCCTGACCAACAGGGTTTCAGGTCATGTCCCTGACTCTGTCAGGGTTTTCTAGGATTTTTGTTTGTTTGCTTGTCTTTTTGTACTACTACATTTGTATTTTTAATATTCCTAGTAAAAGAACTGTTATTCCTATTCCCAAATCTTTGCCTGAAAGCCCTTAATTGCCAAATTATAATAATTCAGAGGGAAGGGGGTTTACATTCTCCATTCCAAGGGAAACTCCAGCTTTACCTGGCTGATACCTGTGTTCTAAACCAAGACAACCATTCTTGTCATTAGTCCTTCACTTAGAAAATGAAATGCTAAAATGCTTTGCATCATTATGGCTTTGTCTAATATTTCTGTCATCCCAGGGCTGTATTTTAGCAGTGCCTTGCTGTGCAGTGAGAACTGCCCATAACTAAGTGAGTTTTGATACTGAAAATATCGATACTGAATTCAGCTGCCTTCTTGCAAGTCCCAGTATGTGCATCAGGAGGACACATCTGACCCTCAGGCCGACAGCCAGAGCAGGAAAAATGCTCTCTGTTCAAGGGAAGGCCCTCCAGTCTGAAATAAAGTGCAGAGAAATAGATGCTCATTTAAGTCACTTTTTATGGAATGAAGCTGAGGATATCAAAGCTATGACATATATTGTGAGAGTGTGCAAGGGCGATTGAAGGTTCAGAGCCTTCTAGGGTAGGATGGAGACCAGCAAGTGTAGAGAGGAGCATTGAGAATGACTATATATCAACCCTACTGTTTCTGTAAAAGTTCAAGAAATTCCACATAGCTGTGAATTCTGTCAAAAATATCAGCCACTTTTTTTTTTGTCACAGAAAAATTCTGCTTTTCCAAACCTGGCGTGTTAGACCTATGCATGGGTGTATATGGATTTGCAAGACAATAAGCGTTTGAGTACTGATATTTGTTTTTCCTTATCCTTAGGGAATGAAGATGGATCCTTTTGAGAAAGAAAAGTAAATGACAAGTATAACTTTGAACCAATAGCTCTAACAGAAAAATAATAATAAAAAAGTCATATGCTCTATTTTTCTAACAAAATCAATTGTTTATTCCATAAAATTACTGAGTCCTGAAAATTTGCTTCCAGATATATGTTCTCCTGTTTACTCTTAGATCATCTTAAAAAATAAAAGTAGCTTTAGAATCAATATTATCAATTTGAAAATCTAATTATGTTTAAATTAGTCATATCTTATATATTATATCTTTCTGAACATCGATTGTAGTTTTCCCACATGTTTAATTCTTTGAACTAATTTAATGTACTTTTTTTCTCAACATTTTCATTTCGATTGCAGTAAGATAATGTTGTCTGTTTTCCTCAACAACCCCTGAATTCCAAAAAACCCTGACTCTGACCTGTCTGTGTTTACATAACTCCCTGGATCATGGTGTCTAAGCATCTCACAAATTTGGAGGCAATTACCTCCTTAACACCTTGCCATGTAGATGGAAGGCACTATTTCACCTTAAACATTTTGTAATAATTTATGGTCTATGTTTTAGAAATAATTGTAAATTTGAAAATAGCAGTATCTACCTAGAAACATGTTGCTCTCTGGCTTGTCTAGTATGGAAACCCAGTGCAGTTACTCAGAATACAGAAGGCAGTTTCTGGTTCTATGTGAATTGAGTAGAGGCAATCACCACTGTGAAAAACTGCTGTCCACATTTTGCTGATTGGGAAGGGTTATAAACAGGAGCTAAACAAATAGGAATAGATCACAGAAGAATCCTGCTATGAAGCCAAGTCACTTGTCTTAACCTTAGGCTATGGATTTAAGCAGGGGATTTACTTGTTTCTAACAAAGACCTATATGCTGCTGGCTGTTTTTTCTGAAATCAATGGCAATCTATGTTCATGGTCACTTATATGCATAAGTTATAGCTGCAGAAATACTTCCTACTGAAAAATAAAAGCAAAATTTAAGGTAAATGTTGTAATAATATAAGGTTTAATAATCTATGGAAATAAGCAAGAGATCAATTTATTTGCTTTTGAATAATTGTAAAATGATAATGAGAAGTTCAAGAGGTTCTCTTAATATACAGAGGTCTTCACTTACAACATATTGCATATTTTTCATTTCCTCAGTTTTTTAATCTTTAATTTTATTCAGCCTTCAAGATTAAATCGCTAACTCACACCTCAGAGGACAATTGAACCTCTATTTCACACTGATTTTGACAAATCATTTACAACTGCATTACTAGTTCCAGATATAATATGGGACCTATAAAACACAGATGAACATAAATAAATGTGACGGCAGAAGTGCACACCAGAGTGGTCAGGCAGCATGAATCAGTGGCAAGTTACACAGCTCTAGTGACTCCAACAGTATGCGCATGCAAGTTAAAAAGGTTTCAAAGGGCTATTTTTTCACAAATACTTTCTATAGATGATTTTGTAATATTTGGACATCCATGAGGTATGGTGAGCAAATGCTCTGCTCTGAAATATATACCTGAGATACTTAAAATTACTTTAAATTAAGATCTCACTAGACTTTTTGCTTTCTGTCACCTATATTTTCAGTTCTATCTCTCACCTACTGATATTTTTGTACTTTGATCACTATCGACAATACTCTTCTGACATGATTATGTCCATCTTATCTTTCTTAATTGCTGGAATAGGTGAGGATACAGAGAAAACTGCCTGCCACTGTATTGATAAAAGTCATCTTGGTGCCAGAAATATACTAGAGATGTTTCAGTACAATTTTTAGAAGTTTGGGTACATATCTCATAATTTTTAATCAATACTGAACTTTTTGATATATCACACTAATTGAATTTCTTATTTTAAGTATTTTTTGTTATATTTTATTACATATGTTTTCTATCTCCTCTCTTATTTATTTCCTAACTAAAATGGAGAATAGCAATGTTACACTGTTTTTTCATGTGTCAGATGAAAAATAATAAAAGACATAACTACATGTCATGGTTTAAACACAGTCAGCAATTAAGCACCATACAGCTGTTCACTCACTCTCTCTCCTCCCCTCTGAGACTGGGGACTGAATCAGAATTGCAAAAGTGAGAAAGCTCATGGTCTGAGATAAAAGAGTTTAATAGCTGGGGGGGAAATTAAATAAAATAATAATAAATTGTAAAGAAAAGGAAAATAGCAGGAGAGAAATAAATCCAAAGACAAGGAATGCAAACAAAAATAATTGCTCGCCATCAAGTAACTGATGCTCAGCCAGCCCTCAAGGAGTGGCCTCCCTGCCAAGCCCCCATCCAGTTTTTGTGCTGAGCATGATGCCATACAGTAGAGAAGGTCCATTTGGTTACTTGGGATCAGGTGTCCTGACTGTGTCACCTCCCAGGCTTTTTGCACATCCAGCAAACTCACTTGGTAGGGCAGTGGGATAAGCAGAAAAGGCTTTGGCTCTGTGCAAGCCTTGTGCTATCAACACACTTTACAGCACAAAACCAAAACATAGCTATGAACAAATTAATTCTATCACATCCAAAACCCACAGAAGGAATAAAAAAAATCAATGGATTTACAAAAGATATTTAAATATTATTTAAATAATGTTTATTATTTAAAATATTTAAATATTGAACTTAATAACACGCGTATGTTAGATGTAAACATCTTTGTCTTCAGTGCAGATCCTGAGTAGTATTTGTGGAAGATTGCAATCTAATCTTGATATTTTATTGCTCTGTCATGTTTAATTTTAAGAACATTTTCTACCAATATTGGAATTTCTGCAGACTTCTCCTAGGGATCCTCTCTAACAGCTAATAACTGGTGAAGGAACCTCCTTGCAGACATCTATCATGAGAATACTAGTGTGACAAATGATCTTAAATAACTTTGCCTATGATATATCTATATATATATTGTGCTGATTCAAACATTTTACAGTAAAATAACTTTATAATTCTAATGGGACATATTTTTTGTGCATTATAAAAAATATTATGTGTAATATACTGTTGAACCTTTCAATTTCTGCTCATTAAACTAATTGGAATAACAGTAACAAATGTTGTGGTTTGTCTAGCAAGGAACCTTTTCTAGAATTATAATTAATTCAGTGGCAAGAGGTCTTCTTTATCCAGGACAGCTGACATAATATATTGGAAAGCAATCAAAGTAGATTCTGATATTATCATTGCACCATGAAAACACATGGTAGTTTTTGCATCTTATCTTTTTTGATCTTAGGAAAACTGTGCATAAATATCCTGGAAAGAGAGACAAGATAATAAGCCAAAGCCACCTGTCCAGAAGATGAACTCTAGACTTTCTTCAGACTGTGATCTGATATTTTGTATTCTGTAAATTGTAAATATTTTTTCTGTGCACTCATGTTTACAAGACCATAACAAGCCAAGTTTGAAACTACTGCTCATTACAAAATAATAAAGAACAAATGACAGAATTCAGGTTTTGACTGTACATGAATTTCTGAGCTGTATTAAAATCACCTAATTGGATTTCATATTTTGACATCACAGTTCTTTCAAAGGACTTTATAGGAAGTTGTGTTCTGAATAAAAAGTTTCTGATATTACTCATAAATTTTTGAATGCAGATGCTTTAGCAGTTGTAGTATTAAGTTAGTAGAAATTAGAAAACTCTTTGAAAGCCATCTTTTATCATTACTTAAATGTCAGTGTAATATTTCTTTATAGAATTTTGTAAATTAAGTTTTCAAAATGAAATAACATTATGAATTCATCAGGGTGTGACAATATAGGACAGTCCATATTTTCCCTGTTCTCCCAGTATGTACAATTTTGGAAGTATTATAAAAATATCAAAATAATTTTAATTCTTTTGTAGTAAGGTACTAAAAATTCCTTCTGATGTTCAAAGTTCGCTAAAAGCAGTGCCAAAAGGGTTGGTATCTCTCATTCTAAAATTTGTCAGCAATGTTAATGGCATTTGGATTTTTATATAATCTAATCATGTAATTTCAATCTGTATTGACATATATAAATAAATTAATTTATGTGGATGTTTGTGCATGTATAAACACATACATATGGAAATCATATACTTTTCTTCTGTATTATCTCAGAGATGGCAGGGATTCATATATTTTTTCTAATGGAACAAACCATAAAAGCCTGAATGAGTTTCCTGGGAATATCATATTATCATATTTTAAAGAATTATTTAGTGCTAACACAAGAATGGTGTAGGGTTTTTGTTTTGGTTTGTTTTTTTGTTTGTGGTGTTTTGTTGGTTTTGTTGTTTTTTTTTTGTTTTTTTTTTTTTTTAATGTTGTACTGGATGTGCAGAGATGGGAGGAAAAAGAAGCAGGAGTAGCTCCTGGAGGGTGGTAGAGAAAAGACTAGAACTCACTAATGAATGTTATTTTTTATCTTTAAATTATTCTTATACAAATTTTATATAAAATTTCATGAAATGCTTGTCTGTGTATGAAAAGAACATATCTGTTCTATATCTATCATAGAAGATATCTATAGAAGAACATATTATCTACAAAAACACTGAAATTAAATCCTTGTTTTTAATTCCTAAAAACACAGAGTTACTGAATTTTGCTCTTCTATACCTTGTTTCATATCAATGAAAATTATTTATAAAATTCCTAAGCTTGCTATTTTTGGTTACTCAGAAGTTAGTATAAGCTCAAACCTGGTTTTCTTTTACTACTCATACAACAAGTATACAGCCCCATGAATTTGCAGTAAGGTTAAATTTGACTTGGTTCTTCATAGCGAGGGTTTGATGCCAACAATATTTGACAAGGTTTGAAAGCATTTTTTAGTCCCCCAGTTGGGCTACGTATGATATTTCATAATGGAGTTTGACAATATAAATGAGCTTTAAGCAGGGTCAATTTCATTAGTATATATATATCCAGATATTTCAGTTTTATACTCTTTATATGTATATAACCCCAGGAAAATTATGTTCTTGACATGTTCAAAATTCCCTTTAAACTCACATGCCTGAAAAAAGATTTTAAAAAATCCCTAAATGGGTTTTATTGGCCATTAAAAATATGCATACTGTTAATGTAAGCTTCAATACTGGTAAAGTTCTAGAAAGAGAATTAAATTCTTCATAATTAACAAAGGTAACAAAAATGAATATTCATCATTTGAAATCATTTGTATTTTCTATATAAATCATGGAAGAAGAGAAAATTTTAATAGTTTTAAAGATCAGACATCAAGTAAAAAATTATCATAATAGAATACATCTTAAAACAGCACAATGTTTATGAACTAAGGAGTGTATACTCAATCTCATAGAAGTAACCTATGGAATTTTGTATTCAATATATTTTTCTACAGCTTGTAATTTTTTCTACAGCTTGTAATTTTCTGTAATTGCCTGAATCTTCCACACTCCCTTCTTCCAGAGAAGTTTAAGAAAGACTTTCTAACTGCTACACTCCAATAGTACATATACTTCAGAACACAGGAAAAAACGCACTAAAACAGAAAATACAATTCCTACAAAGACAAATGCAGTTCTGGTCTGCCATTTCTTATGCAATGTTTACACCTGGCTCAATAGCTAAAAGACACATCAGTAATCTCTACTACCTGAAAGCACATGCAAACAGTAAATAGATTTTCTCATCAAGGAAGTGCCGCTGTTGCAAAATTGATTCTTGACCTCACTGAGTTCATATCAAGCTTTGAAGCCATCTTTGGCAACTTTCCACATCTTTGCTTTGTTTCCTCACTTTCAGGTTTGTAGTTTGATGTTACTGGATTAACCATATTTCAGCCATATTGCAGCCTATGTATCACAGGCTGCATGGTTGCTTTGTCAGTGGCTGCATTTTTGCCAATATTCTTTGGGTTTTTCTTCTTGATTTGGTCTGCTTTGTTTTTTGGACAGAGTAAAATGGTCTTATTATGACCACAGTCCTAGGCAGAGAGATAGAATAAGTATTTCAGAACCTGTCACAGCCTACATACCATGGGTTACCCATGTTCTGTGAGGCCATGGCCATCTGCATCAGAAATGGAGCACAGCACATTGCCTGTGAATGTCCCGCTGCACATACTCCTGACAAGAGAGTAAAACTCTGCTTTAACTGAAAGATCACAGGGCCACCCATACACTGGCTGTGGCATTATGGCCAACAGACTATGGATCAGAAAGAGCACCTGCCTCCCATTCCTGTAGGCTTCTGAGAATATACAGGAAATATAGTTGGGGAAGGGGAAGGGGAAGTGGCCATCAAGACTGTGACAGAGGTTCAAGATTTCTTTGCTTAGTTTATGTTCCGTAACAAATTGAATAGAACTTACAACGGTGATAGCTACTGTTAAAGAAATGTCTCTGCGAGAGGAGAAAACAAATACTGGCAAGGTCATGAGGATTGCATACAGACCTGTGAAATGGAATCACAAAAGATTGGTTGTTAAACTTTTGGAAAGGAACCATAAATCATCATTAAGGATCTTGCATCTTCAATAAGCTATTCTTAAGGGAAAGAGGTGAGTTTGAAAAACTATTGCAAGTGTAGATAACTGGTAAAAAAAGGTATGTGGAACATGAATGCATAGCTTAGACATACAGGGTGCAGCAACACATGAAAAGTCAGATTGTGAAAGTAAGTGTAGTGCAACTGTGTGTCTTACTGTCTAGGGAATTAGGACACATACAACAAAATCAGTAGTGGGAAAACACTGTTTTTGGGAAAGGAAAGCTGCTTGCATTTTTTCCTGAGAAAAAGGGAAAACTGACTCTTTGAGGGGTAGTAAATACCTACATAAATGTAAAAATCTTTCTTATGTTTAATTTTACATTTTTCTCTGACCTCCAAAAATTTTTGTGTTGACTAGCGTGTTTAGATGACTTCATATCTGAGGAGAAAAATAAAAGGACGAAACAGCTGTACCGGCTAACAAAGACTGTAGATTTGTGCTTCCTTTCATTCCTGTTCAAGTGGTTCAGAGAAAGAAAGGTTGATCTTAACATTCTGTGCTGCGCAGTAATTGCAATAGATGAGCAAAGGGAATGAAACTGAAGGATGTCTCAGCAGATGACAATAAATAATGCTGGTTATTTATTATTGGTTACAATGACATTGATCTCTGCTGATGTAAAAGTAAAGGTAAAGCCAAGGTTCAGGTAATATTCAAATAAATGTTTTATAAATTGAATAGGGGTAAATTGAAAAAGTCTCAATAACTTGATTTAAAAACCCCTTATTCTCTGTGATATTCTTTTGTGTTCTTCAGCTAGAGGAAGGTACTTGCTTCTAAATAGCTAAAATTAAGCAATTGATTAATCAATGCTTCATTATTACATATCAAATAACAAAAAACCTGTAAATATGTTTTTCTTCATTGTAATTTGTTGCAGTTGTTAAACAGGGAAGATCAACACATATCTGAGTAATTTCTAGAAAGACAATGCTTTTTAAATGGTATTAGTTCATGAGACAGAAAAAAAATAGCATTCAAAATTAAGATATCTTTAGAATGTTCATGTGGATCATTCACCTTGCATGTTTTGTGGGGTTTAAGGTTATATTTGCTTAGTTCTGGCCACAAAAGCCAGCAGTACAAAATGTTCTAACTGGTTAATTGCTTCAAAATGCACTTAAGTCTGGTTTCCATGGCTCTCTAACTCACAGTTCAAAAAATACTGTAAAATAAATAAAAATATTTTTAAAAAGTCATTTCAGGTAACTGCACTATAGAGTAGAAGGTAGGCAGAAACTCACTGCCAGCTAGTTTTTGCAGTCCTCAAAAATTTACTTTGATTTTTTAATTGCTCTCTCATGGTGATTTAGACTTCTTTTTAGGATCATAAAATCAGATAATAATTTAGGGTAGAAAAGGTTTCAGGAGGTCTCCTGCTTAGTCTCCTGCTTAAAGCAGGGTAATTTATGAGATTAGACCAGGCTGCTCAGAACTTTATCTGTCTGGGTCTTGAAACATTCAAGGCCGAGGACTGAAAATCTTGTCAGGGCAAGATCTGTGGTAGATCATTGAATCATAGAATGGTTTTGGTTGGGAAAAAAACCTTTAAATTCCCTTAGTGCCAAACCCCCTGCTATTGACAAGGGCACTTCTCACTCACTGAGTAATTTTTCACTTCTCACTAGACCATATTGCTCAAAGCCCCATGGAACCTTGTCTTGAACATTTCCAGGGATTGGGCATCCACAGCTTATATGGGCAAGTTGATCCAGTGCCTCACTACCCTGACTGTAAAGAATTTCTTCCTTATATAAAATGAAAACCTGCCCTTTTTCAATTTGATGACATAACCCCTTGTCCTCTTGCTGCACTGCTACTGTTATGTGAAAAGTCCCTCTCCAGCTCTCTTCCGGACTCCCTTAAGTTACACAGAACTCCAGGTGGGGTGTCACCAGAGAAGAGGGGTGGAATCACCTCCCTCAGCCTGCTGGCCATGCTTCTTTTAATACACCCAAAGGTTGGGCTGGCTTTCCAGGCTCTGAGTACCCATTGCCAGCTCAGGTAGAATTTCTTTCCTACCAACAGCCCCATATCCTTCTCCTCACAGTCTGCTCTCAATCTGTTCTCCACCCAGCCTGGATTCGTGCTTGGAATTGCCCTAATCCAGGTGCAGAACCTTGCACTTGGCCTTGTTGAATTTCATGAGGTTATCATGGGCCCAACTCTTCAGCTTGTCCAGGTCTCTCTATATGGCATCCCTTCCCTCCAGTGTGTTACTGCATCACACAGCTCGGTGGTATCAGTGAACTTGCTGAGGGTGCCTTCAGTCCCAATGTCCATGTTCCTGACTAAGATGTTACACAGTTGTAAGAAATTACTTGGGACACTACAATAAAATCTTTCTTGCTCCTTGTAGTGCTGAAAGCTGAGCCTGTTTAGCAATATTTAACATAGTGCGATGTAAACAGTCAGAGAACTGCTAAAGATTCTCTTTTTACATTATTTTCATTGACAGATAAACATGCAAGAAGTGTTAAAGTAATATTACCAATTTTTTGCTCCATGTATTTCGCTGAGATTAAAAATTTGGCAGGCCAAAATATGATCTATTCATCCCATAAAGCTTGGCTAGAATTAAATAACCCCAGCAAGAAGGCATTGGGAAACAGAAGCTTCTTCAGAAGCAAGTCCTCCAGTATTTCTTTGCAGCTGAATGAACTTTTATTACATGTTTGTGTCCTTTTTGAGTACACAGTCTATGAATTAAAAGTCTGATAGCTAGACATGATAAGAATCCATAGCTTCATATTAAAAGGAACCATATTTTGAAACTATGAAATTGTGCAGATGTGAAGATTCATGTTTAGATGTGATGTTAGGGACATGGTTTATGGGACATGGTTTAGGGACATGGTGGACTTAAGTGTTAGATTACTATTTAGACTTAATGATCTTAAAAGCTCTTTTCCAACCTAAATGATTATACGATGCTATGTAGTCCTGAGTTCTTTGAAAAATCATGTTGCAATCATTTCATACTGGACATCTGGAGATAATATTTTTGTTTAAAGTTAAAATTTTAATTGTTCAACTTTGTATAAAGGAAAATTTTCCTGAGGCTTTCTAGAGGCTTTTTCTTCCTACACCCTTGAGAGGAAGTCTTCCTATACCATTCTTCCTTCACGGCAGTGACATGGAAGCATATATGTTCACATACATGAACGTTATATTGATATTTCAGTATAACTTGGGGTTTATAATTCTATATTACAAGCATGATTTGAACAAGATGCATGAAAAAGATACAAAAACAAAATATTGAAACAAACTTCATTTCAAGGGTCAGCAAGAGCATGACTGATCCATGAGGGAGAAGCACAAGGAGCTAAGGGCGACGGGCAGGGCAGTGTTGTGGGTACAGTTCTGCATGAACTGAGTTATGCCAGGTTGGTGTCAGTGACAAGTTCCACCTACAGTCACAGAGAAGGCAAGGAAATGAGCCATGTCTTGGGGCCATCCATCAGGCAGGTCCAGAGACTGAAAACAATGTGACTTATAGCACTGATCCAAGATCCATTTTGGAAGATCAGCCAGGACAGCAGAAAGCAGGACTGGGCACAGTCCAGATTACAGCATATGCTTGCTATGTTCAAGCCTACCATTAATTAAAGAAAAATAAAAGTCCCAGAGAGATGGCCAGGGCCAGTAAGCTTTGGAAGGGCACTCAGATCCCTGACAAATGGTTGTCTTGTGAGTGCATGTTATATTGGCTGACTTCTGACTCAAAAGTAACTGTCTGGCCAGGTGAGTAAGTGGTCTTATTAAAATATGTCCATATTACTACAGAGTTTTTCAAAATTTATGAAAACACTTGAATTAAGATGATGAATAGTGATGCTAATTGTGATATTTGCTAACTTCAGAATATGAAACCTGTAAATATTTTTTCCTGGCATTGATTTCTTAAGATGATATTTAAATGAAGTCAAGTTTCTTTTTCTTCTTTTCCTCTTTTCTTTTTTATCACTCATTTCTCTGCAGCCCTCTCTTCCCTCCTTCCCCCACCTTGAGTTCTGTAGGCAATTAAGTTTTGAAACTGAAAAAAACAAGGGAAAGGAAATTATAGCCTCTAGGAACCAGCTGTGATCTTCACATCATCTGACAATACAAGATGAGAAATGTGTCCAAGAAGGAGGTATTTGATTTTGTAAAATCTCTGATTCTTCTTTTTAAAGAAACAACTAAAACTACTAAGAATTTCACACCTTTATTCTGTTTTATGTGTCCCTTTATATGGGGCTGAAGAGTGTCAGATGAGAGGAAAAGAATTTCTTTAATCTTCAGTATAGGAAAGAAGATGCAGAGAGGGAGGGTGGTGGACTGACCTTCACTGGTCTCCATGTGCCCATCAACGCCCTCTATCACAATCCCTCCTCAACAGGATGGAGGAGAAAAATGATGAAATATTTGTGGGTCAAATAAGGACAGGGAGAGCGCTTAGAAATTACATAGGCAAAACAAAATCAGCTTGGGGAAATCAATTTCTTAAGAATCAAACAGAACAAGCTATGGAGGAATAATAACAAATTTTAAAAAATTGCACCTCACCCCTGCCTTCTTCATAGGCTCAACTTCCCTCTTGACTTTTCTTCCTCCTTCCTGCAAGCAGCAGCAGGGACAGGTTGTGGCCATTGCAGTCAGTCATAGGTTTTTGCTGCTCCTTTCTTCTCATGTTCCCCTGTTCCACTATGGAGGCTCTTCCATGTGAGACAGTCCTTCATGGCTTTCTCCAGCATGAGTCTTTCCCCGGGGCTTCAGTTCTTTTGGAACTGGTCTGTGTCTGTTCTTTCCATGGTGTGCAGTTGTTCAGGAGCTGACTGCTCCAGTGTGAGTCATCAACAGGAAAAGTGATCCTGTCAGGAGACCTGCCCCAGCATGGACTCCTCTCCATGGGGTCACAGTCCTGTCAGAAGCCAGTTCCTATGCAAGCTTTCCATGGGGTAACACATTCCTTCAGGATACAACCTGCTTCAGCATGGAGTCCCTCATGGTCAGCAGGGCAACCATGGTAACCTGTGTTATCTTGGGCTGCAGGGAAGTCTCTGCCCTGGTACCTAGAGCTTTCCCTTCCCCTCCTCCTTACACTGACCTTGGCCTCTTCAGTGTTGTTTCTCTCACATGCTCTCTCTTTGTCTCACAGCTGCTGCATTGCTATTTAACACTTTCTTACATATGTAATCACAGAGACACTACCAATGTCTCTGGCTCAGCTCTGGCCAGCATCGGGTCCATCTTGTAGCTGGCTGGAACTACCTCTGTCCAACATGGAGGCAAGTTATGGCATCTTCTCACTGAAGTCATCTCTGCAGTTTCCCACTAAGAAAAGCTTGCCATGAAAAAACAGTAGAGATATTGTCCCAATAAAAATATTAAGGCTGGATGACTCATACTATTTCTGGAGAGCCTTGAATAATTCTAAATACTGGCAACCAACAAGAATTTCACTTTCTTAAACCTCCTCCTGACATTTATTGTTTCCTTTATTTCTTATTCTCCTGAAGTGTCTAGTTTTGTAGCAGAACTAATTTATAAGCCTTGTTTCCCTGTTCTTTTGTTACAGCTTTTCCTGTTTCAAGTTTTTTCTCATATAGAGCATCCTAAGTGGTGAAAAAAATTCTGTTACACAAAGAGCAATACCACTGATCACTCTCTACACAGAGCCTAAATTGATTAAAAAAGAATGGAACTGTACTCTAGAAAGCATTTATAATTTTTTGAATTAACGAGAGAGGAGACCTATTTGGGTGTGCATGAACCGTATCACCTCAGCATCATCTGTAATAAAAGATTTTGACTGATGTCATGCATATGGATGAAATAAACAGATGATGTTTTCTAGAAGAAAAGATCAAGATGTCAAGAGAAAACAGAATAAGAACAAGAGGCCAAATGCACCATACAGGAATAGAGTGGTAAAAATTCAAATCTTAATGTTTGTGCACATGATATTTGCACGAGCACCTCAGGAAGAACACATCAATCTTCATTGTTGGCTAACCTATGGTCAGCACCCAGAATGGTAACACTAAAACTAAATCAGATTTTTCCTTGCTTTCCTTAACCCTACTCTTAAACATCAGGCAGTACCTTCTGTTACAAAACAGATCCTGTTACTGCCTCAACTTAGAGCAGGCAAAGAAGGAAGATAAAACTTGCAGGGTAAGTGCATTCAGATTGTCTTGCTCTAGAAATGTGCTCTAGTTTAGCTGGCTTCAAAGAAGTGGATTTCCTGATATTGACATTCCATGCCCCACACAGAAATGTACACTTTCAGAAACGTACTACATTAAAATGAAAGATTGCATATGCCATCTCAAACTTATTTGGACAAAGACTGCTTTTTCTATTCCCATTCTGTAGGATTTCTAAGGCTGTGGCTGTAACTTTGTAGACATATTTAAAAACTGATAAATTCAATTATATTTTTACAATTTTGAAATGTTTTTGACACTAAATTACATTCTTATAGGTTATAAAAATATATGACTGAACCTCCCTCTTCTCCCTGTGATTTTTGATATATCATTTATCACCAAATGTTATTATTTGCCACGATTGGCATGCCAAATGGACTTAGTTTGGATTCTTTTTTCTTTTTTTCTGAAAGATATTAATTTTGAAGGCAGCATGAAGATTATCAGCCTGGAGAGTTAAATTATTGGAAAAGCTATAAGCAACTCACAATGGAGCCTTTTATTGCTAAATACCAAGAAGGTCTCATAGGCAACATGAGATAAATATAAATCCTTCAGGTTATAAAAAGCAAACCTGAGAAACAGACTGACAAGAGTGAGGTTGATAAAGAGTAAGTAATAAAACTGATAAAGAGTGAATCAAGCTAAAAGAATTTGATACTATTTTCCTAACTACCTTCCAATAATAAGTATCAAAAAATGAAAGTAGAAATGAGGAATTTTTAACATAATGCTTTAAAGAAAACACAGTAATACTCTGCTAAAAGACCTGAAATAAAATTATTATATTGAAAAGCAATTATCTGTATATATGTGATTAAAGATTTCAAAAATTCAAGAGAATTTATGGGTTTCACCATTTAGCAGAATTTTAAGATTTTCAAGAAAGCAATGGAGACATAAAAAATACAAGTTACACAAAATTATTTCAATGATAAGCTTTCTCAGAAATTAATGAGATTTTTAATTGACTTCAAAAAAATCAAGATAAAAATTCCCAGTGGAAAATTTAATAAGGTCATTGTTTTCACTACAAAATTATAAAGCATTTGACATCCAGGTATTTGAAGACCTGAAACCCCTTAGAACTTGTTTGGCAGTTTTTCATGGGTTCGGGGACACTGGGACATATGATTGCAGAGTTCATGTGACACAAGTAGGCAGCAGTGCACTGGCCTCTAAGCCATACTTGCTTTAGAGCAATAATGCTCACCAAAAAAAATATCCTCATATCCTGGTTCATCTGAAATCTCAAGGCTTATTACAGCTCATCAGCAGATTAAGTGGACACTCTTAAAGCATCAGTTCTACGGACAACTGGATTCATGAACATTCAAGAGCACATAACAGCTGAAAACCTCCATGCATATTTTAGTTTGTTTTCCCTCATTCAAACAAACCATCTTGACTTCATATCCATTTCTCGCTATATTGGTGATTCCAAACTGCAATTCTGGCATTTCTCTCCCAACCTGGAGCCTTTGCCATTTGTCTAACAGGCTTTCTGTTCCTGATATAATTTCTGTAGTTTCTTTTTTTTGTTCTCTCCTCTCCATCAATTGTCAGTGAGATACCCTTATTTAAAAAAAAAANATAAAAACAAGTATTAATTGAAAAAAAAAAAAAAAAAAAAAAAAGCCCCCGCCAAAAAACCAAACAAAAAACTCCTATCTGCTTTATCAGAAAAACACAAGTAATGTTATTATCTATTTTTATCTATTAAAGGATAGATATTTTAGTTACAGAATCACAAAATCATTCAGGTTGGAAAAGACCTTTAAGATCATTGGTTGCAACCTTTGACCGATCACCACCCCTTAGTGTCACACCCCTTAGTGTCACATCCAGTAATTTCTTGAACACCTCCAGGATGGTGACCCCACCACCTATGTCCAAGCTTGGTTCCAATTCTTTTCAAGCTTTTCACTGAAGGAATTCTTCCTGATGTCCAAGCTGAACCTCCCTTGATACATCATGAGGCCATTTACTCTTGTGCCCACACTTGTTACCTGGGAGAAGAGGCCTACCTCCACCCAGTTACAGCCTCCTTTCAGGGAGTTGCATAGTGATAAGATCTCCCCCCGAGCCTCCTTTTCTCCAGGCTAAACATCCCCAGCTCCCTCAGCTGCTCCTCACATTACCTGTGCTCCAGATCCTTCAGCTTTTCTGGAGGACTTTCTGCAGCACCTCCATGTCTTGTTGTGAGGGGCCCAGAACTGGACACAGCACTCGAGGTGTGGCCTCACAGTGCCAGGTACAGGGGGATGGTCACTGTCCTGGTCCTGCTGGCCGCACTACTCTGCCACTGGCCTTCTTGGCAACCTGGGCACATGCTGATGGTCAGCTGCTGTTGACCAGCACCCCCAGGTCCTTTTCCACTGGGCCACTTTCCAGACACTCTTCCCCAAACCTGTAGCACTTCAGGGGGTTGTTGAGACTAATATTCATGGGGAGGGGGGTGTTAAATTAAACAAGGGCTCTCAAATCTGGCTAAGTACTAGCTATGCAAAGACTTTGTCTGTGTTTCACATTCAAAATACAGTGTATAGTCTAAAGTATAAAAAGATAATTCCAAGTCTGAAATACAAAATATGCATCTGAAATGATGGTCAAAATCCTGCCTGCCAATGGCTACTGCTTTTTTCGTTTAAATTTTTGCTTCTAAAAACCAATTTTTTCCTCTCTAAAACCAAATAAAATTTTATATGAAAACCCCTATGGATTTTACTTGGCTCATAAATTTCTGTTTCATCAGTTTACTAAAAGGGAAAATATTATATTTCTCTTACACATGAAACATTTTAAAGAAAATTTGTGTTTTCAAAATGCCATTAAGGATTCCAGAATTTAAACCCATTATGAGGAAGGGCTATTTCAGGGCTTATCTTTAGTGTTATTTTCCTTATTTTGAATAAAATTATTATTATTTTTTCTGACCTCAAAAATAAAATAGAGAAATATTTCTTCTCTCAGGCTCAACTAATCATGCAACTTTTGTTTATTTTATCTCAGCCAAGTCTCTGTTCTTTACTTCAGCTACTGAATTAAATGTGCTGCTGTGACATAACCATTCTCCCTTTTAAGTTGCATTTTAATATTTTAAAGTTAGATTTTTCAGACCCTAGAAAAAGTTCTTGCTTTTGAGGTCAAAAATGAGCATGTCCATGTTTTAATGACTTAATTTAAATGTAAATGAAAATTTTGAGTATAAATGTTTTTACTTCCTAGGCCTGATCAGGTCCACATAAAAGAAAAAGTGAAAGGGAGTATATTTATCCTTGGATAAAGAAATCTGCAAAACTAAAAGTTTCTAACCCTTTGTGTATTTCTTTAAAATTATTTAAGAAGATGGTTAATAAAATAGGTCTTAACGACAAGCCTGTTACTGGTTAGTATTTCTGTCAACTTTGAAATATTTCCAGTTCAGACTATTTGAAATCTGTTTGAAGTATTTCTTTAACTCTACCAATGTAAGTATTTTATAGTTGTAGTGAACCATTCAAAACACACAGAACTGTTGGGGGGTATGGACTAAGACCTATTTTTGTTATTGTGAATTGGTACATTGCATCTCAAACTGGGCTGGTTTTTTTGTGCTTCTAAGCATCCAGGCATTATACTTATGTCAGAAAGCACAATGCTTTGTCCAAAAAGGCCTTTGAATTTCTGATAAGCTATAGAATGAAAGAAAAGTCTTAATGACAACCACCTAAATACTTTGGCCATTCTAATCAAAACCGTTAGCTAGATAATGTGAGAACAGATAAAAATGCAAAATTCATACTTTACAACCCTTTTAATGTATACTGATAAAAAGGAATATATGTTTATGTAAAGTGCTAAAGCACAAACAAAGCATCTAAAGGGATATTGTCCTAGATAACAACTGTCAATATAGCTAGAAGGGTATTTTTTTAAGCTTTGCATATCTGATATTTTCAGATGACTAAATATTGATTAGAATGCATTCTCTTTTTTAATCCTTTTCATATCTGAAATAGTTTTTCCTGGAGGTTTCTACTTCCTTAGAATCTCCTTGGAAAATCAGTATTGCAATCCTGGTTAGAGTGACATTATAATCTGGAAAGTGACTGTCACCTTCTTAATCAATAAATCTACTCTTCAACTCTTATCTGCTTAGTGACAAGAATGAATTTTTAAAACTTTTTTAGCCATGCTGTGCTAACAGACTTTATGTGTGATGAATTGGATTTTTGCCTTGTGGTGTCCAGCAGCTGAATTATTTCCAAAGATTTGCTTCCAAAAACAAGCTCAGGCTGACTATACTTTTGCAAGCCCAACTATTTCAATTAATAGGTTTGTGGATGAACTTTGACAGGATTCTTAAAAATCCACTTTTCACAGAGTACCCAACTTTTTCTTATGGAAAATTTTGTGGTGGTTGTAGATTACTAAAAGATGTATTATGTATCCATACAAATTTCACTTTGCTCTTAGCTTATTATCCTTGTAGCATCATGAGCTTTCCTGTCTAGCAGAAAAAAAGCCTGCAAATATCCAATGGAAAAAAAAAATGCAATTGTCATTTCTAACTGAATTTTAAGGTTCAAATGAGAGTAAACGTCTGTTTAAATAGTTTAAAAATCTAAGTGGTTACTTCACCACGGTTATTATTAGTAGTATTTGTCGTGGTTTAGGGCAAATTTTGGAGGAAATCTCCAAATGGGGTCCCTTTAGAAAACAGGTTCAAATCAACCCAGGACATCATCATCATCAACCATCATCAATCANCTAACTGAATTTTAAGGTTCAAATGAGAGTAAACGTCTGTTTAAATAGTTTAAAAATCTAAGTGGTTACTTCACCACGGTTATTATTAGTAGTATTTGTCGTGGTTTAGGGCAAATTTTGGAGGAAATCTCCAAATGGGGTCCCTTTAGAAAACAGGTTCAAATCAACCCAGGACATCATCATCATCAACCATCATCAATCATCATCAACCATCATCAATCATCATCATCATCATCATCATCATCATCATCATTATTGCCTTTTTTAGCAAAATGACCCAATCCACCTCGGGTGAGAATTAATGAAGGAATATTCTAAATTCTCTGGCTTAAAATCATAGAATCATAGAATAGCTTGTGTTGCAAGCTAGTAGTACCTAGTCCAGCAGTCCTGGAGTGAGCAGGGACTTCTTCAACTATATCAGGTTGCTCAGAGTCCCATCAAATCTGACCTTAAATGTTTCCAGAAACAGAGAATCTACCACTTTTCTGGGTATCATCCTGATTGTAAGAAATTTATTCTTTATATCCAGCCTAAATCTATCTTCTTTTAGTTTAAAATATTACCCCTTGTCTTATTGTAATGGGGCCGGTTAAAAAGTCTGTCTCCATCTTTCTTATAGGTCCCCTTTAAGCACTGAAAGAATAAGGTCTCCCCAGAGCCTTCTCTTCTCCAGGCTGGACAACCCCAATTCTCTCAACCTCTTTTCAAAGGAGACATTCTCCAGCCCTCTAACAATTTTTCTGGCCCTCCTTTGGACCAGCTCTCACAGGTCCATGTCCTTCCTGTCCTGGGGACCCCAGAGCTGGATGCAGCAGAGCAGAAGAGCAGAATCCCCTCTCTCACCTGCTGCTCACAGTGCTTTGGATGCAGCCCAGGACACATTTGGCTTTCCATGCTGCAAGGGCACATGGCTGGGTCATGTCCAACAGCTCATGCCCCAGCACACCCAGATCCTTCTTGGGAGGGCTGCTGTCATTCCCTTCATCCTCCAGCCTGGACTGATACCAGGGCTTGCCTTGACCCTGCATGGTGCTTTGTTGAACCACACAAAATTCCCATGGTCTCACTTTTTGAGCTTGTCCAGGCCCTTCTGCATGGCATCCTGTCCCTCAGGAATGTCAACCCCACAACGTAGCTTAGTGTCACCTGCAAGCTTGCTGAAGGTACATTTCATCCCACTGTCTATGGCTCAGATGAGGACATTGAATGGCACAGGTCACCCTGAGGGGCACCACTCGTCACTGATCTCCATGAGGACATTAGGTCATGGATCTCTTTGTGTGACCATCCAGCCAATTCCTAATCCTCCAAAGAGTCCACCTACCACATTTATATCTATCCAATTTGGAGAGAAGGATGTGGTAGGGGGAACATGTCAAAAGCTTTACAGAAGTCCAGATAAATCGCATCGGTAGCCCTTTGTCCAGTGATGTAGTCACCCTATCATAGCAGGCCTCTAGCTTGGCCAGGCAAAACTAGCCCACAGCACAGCCAGCTGTGCTGGCTGTACCAAATCACCTCCCTGCCTTCTGTGTCCCTTAGAGTAGCTTCTAGGAAAATCTGTTCCATGGAAAACATCTTAAAAATATCCAGACTCTTGTGCTAAAACTGAACTTAGGCATTTTTTGTTTGATTGTTTACTGCCCTTTTTCATAAAGTCAGAGNTAAAAAGGAATATATGTTTATGTAAAGTGCTAAAGCACAAACAAAGCATCTAAAGGGATATTGTCCTAGATAACAACTGTCAATATAGCTAGAAGGGTATTTTTTTAAGCTTTGCATATCTGATATTTTCAGATGACTAAATATTGATTAGAATGCATTCTCTTTTTTAATCCTTTTCATATCTGAAATAGTTTTTCCTGGAGGTTTCTACTTCCTTAGAATCTCCTTGGAAAATCAGTATTGCAATCCTGGTTAGAGTGACATTATAATCTGGAAAGTGACTGTCACCTTCTTAATCAATAAATCTACTCTTCAACTCTTATCTGCTTAGTGACAAGAATGAATTTTTAAAACTTTTTTAGCCATGCTGTGCTAACAGACTTTATGTGTGATGAATTGGATTTTTGCCTTGTGGTGTCCAGCAGCTGAATTATTTCCAAAGATTTGCTTCCAAAAACAAGCTCAGGCTGACTATACTTTTGCAAGCCCAACTATTTCAATTAATAGGTTTGTGGATGAACTTTGACAGGATTCTTAAAAATCCACTTTTCACAGAGTACCCAACTTTTTCTTATGGAAAATTTTGTGGTGGTTGTAGATTACTAAAAGATGTATTATGTATCCATACAAATTTCACTTTGCTCTTAGCTTATTATCCTTGTAGCATCATGAGCTTTCCTGTCTAGCAGAAAAAAAGCCTGCAAATATCCAATGGAAAAAAAAATGCAATTGTCATTTCTAACTGAATTTTAAGGTTCAAATGAGAGTAAACGTCTGTTTAAATAGTTTAAAAATCTAAGTGGTTACTTCACCACGGTTATTATTAGTAGTATTTGTCGTGGTTTAGGGCAAATTTTGGAGGAAATCTCCAAATGGGGTCCCTTTAGAAAACAGGTTCAAATCAACCCAGGACATCATCATCATCAACCATCATCAATCATCATCAACCATCATCAATCATCATCATCATCATCATCATCATCATTATTGCCTTTTTTAGCAAAATGACCCAATCCACCTCGGGTGAGAATTAATGAAGGAATATTCTAAATTCTCTGGCTTAAAATCATAGAATCATAGAATAGCTTGTGTTGCAAGCTAGTAGTACCTAGTCCAGCAGTCCTGGAGTGAGCAGGGACTTCTTCAACTATATCAGGTTGCTCAGAGTCCCATCAAATCTGACCTTAAATGTTTCCAGAAACAGAGAATCCACCACTTTTCTGGGTATCATCCTGATTGTAAGAAATTTATTCTTTATATCCAGCCTAAATCTATCTTCTTTTAGTTTAAAATATTACCCCTTGTCTTATTGTAATGGGGCCGGTTAAAAAGTCTGTCTCCATCTTTCTTATAGGTCCCCTTTAAGCACTGAAAGAATAAGGTCTCCCCAGAGCCTTCTCTTCTCCAGGCTGGACAACCCCAATTCTCTCAACCTCTTTTCAAAGGAGACATTCTCCAGCCCTCTAACAATTTTTCTGGCCCTCCTTTGGACCAGCTCTCACAGGTCCATGTCCTTCCTGTCCTGGGGACCCCAGAGCTGGATGCAGCAGAGCAGAAGAGCAGAATCCCCTCTCTCACCTGCTGCTCACAGTGCTTTGGATGCAGCCCAGGACACATTTGGCTTTCCATGCTGCAAGGGCACATGGCTGGGTCATGTCCAACAGCTCATGCCCCAGCACACCCAGATCCTTCTTGGGAGGGCTGCTGTCATTCCCTTCATCCTCCAGCCTGGACTGATACCAGGGCTTGCCTTGACCCTGCATGGTGCTTTGTTGAACCACACAAAATTCCCATGGTCTCACTTTTTGAGCTTGTCCAGGCCCTTCTGCATGGCATCCTGTCCCTCAGGAATGTCAACCCCACAACGTAGCTTAGTGTCACCTGCAAGCTTGCTGAAGGTACATTTCATCCCACTGTCTATGGCTCAGATGAGGACATTGAATGGCACAGGTCACCCTGAGGGGCACCACTCGTCACTGATCTCCATGAGGACATTAGGTCATGGATCTCTTTGTGTGACCATCCAGCCAATTCCTAATCCTCCAAAGAGTCCACCTACCACATTTATATCTATCCAATTTGGAGAGAAGGATGTGGTAGGGGGAACATGTCAAAAGCTTTACAGAAGTCCAGATAAATCGCATCGGTAGCCCTTTGTCCAGTGATGTAGTCACCCTATCATAGCAGGCCTCTAGCTTGGCCAGGCAAAACTAGCCCACAGCACAGCCAGCTGTGCTGGCTGTACCAAATCACCTCCCTGCCTTCTGTGTCCCTTAGAGTAGCTTCTAGGAAAATCTGTTCCATGGAAAACATCTTAAAAATATCCAGACTCTTGTGCTAAAACTGAACTTAGGCATTTTTTGTTTGATTGTTTACTGCCCTTTTTCATAAAGTCAGAGACTAGAGGACCAATACTTATGCATCAGTTTTCATGCACTGGCCTTTGTGAATTTATTCTAAGCTTATATATTGTGAATTCAGTATAAGACTGCCCTTCATTTCAGGATTTTACTCCCCCTTCCCTTCCCTTCCCTTCCCTTCCCTTCCCTTCCCTTCCCTTCCCTTCCCTTCCCTNTCCCTCCATCCCTCCATCCCTCCATCTGCCTGGAATAGACAGCCTTGATACTGGTTAAAAGCACAAACAAAAACATGAGCCAGGAAAACAGCCATGGGCTACAGCACAGGCAGAAGGAATTGCCAGGTCCAGGTGTCTGGGGAATTTGGCAGCTGCCCATTACATTCTTCATGGTGTAAGGTTCTCTCTGCCGCAATGATATGAATTTGGGAGGGGAGTTTAAATTAAGCTCTCTGATAGAGTCAGAAGTATGGAGAAATCAAAAGCGTGTGTGTGACTCACACTCAAAAGCTGTTACATATAAATTTATGTCCAAAAAAACCCTTTCAAATGAAAGAGTTTTTAAAAGTCCGTTTGTACTTTTGATTGTTCTGCAAGGTTTTAAAAATTATCTATTACTGTGTGGTTACAGAACTGTTTTATAGTTTTTATGGCAAGTTGTCAGGAGTGTAAGTGGTCTACTTTAAGACCAATTCCAGTGTTGAGAGACACTTACAGCAGCTGTTTTTTTTTCCAGGATAAAACTGTAGTTTCTAAATGAAGGGGTCTAAATTCTCTGTTTCAAAATCAGTGCCTTATTTTTGATGATCAAAAAACATTAATTGTGATGGTTCTGGCTTCTTTTCTCTCTGCCAAGGTCGGGATTTATACATGGGAAACGTAGATTTGGAGTTTGGACTTGGATGTTTATTATTTCTTATCTATTCACAGACTCACCAGCTGTGAGCTCTAACTAGCAAGACAGAGAAAAGAGGTAAAATGGAGAACTACTCTATCTCTACCAGGTCTTTTCAAGGACAACCTGTCCAATTATGAAATGCCACCTAAATTATTTTTATTTTAAATCCAACAATTAACTACTTGAAGTCTGCAATGTGGACTCCATCAACCAATTACAGAAAACCACCTAAACCCATGAAGAAGAAGGAAGAAGAATAAGGTGAAGAAGGAATCAGACAATGTCTAAAGCCCTCCATCTTGACTACATGTATTGCTATATACTAAAACCCCAAATTCTCAGTTTCCAGAATTCCAAAAATTAACTTCCTCTCTAATTCAAGTTTTACTTTACTAAGTATTTAAAATTTCCTTTCAGAATCTTCTGAAAATGTTCATATGAAAAGAGAGGAAGAGGGAAGAAAAAGAGACATAAAGATATACAGTAACATCAGGGAAGTGGTCTAAAAATAATGTGACAATTGTGCTCCATTTTCACCTTGCAGCTTGTCAGAGTGCATTGTTTTCACCTAGAAAAG
The DNA here is from genome assembly GCA_013397195.1 of Hylia prasina. Taxonomy (NCBI): domain Eukaryota; kingdom Metazoa; phylum Chordata; class Aves; order Passeriformes; family Sylviidae; genus Hylia; species Hylia prasina. The sequence continues at coordinate 97,621 of VYXD01012920.1, forward strand.
CACATGGACCTTGGAGATACTGAGCAGGATGTTAAAACCAAGTCCAGTGTTTAGAAGCAAACTAAAGAAAGAAAACCCAACCTTAATTTAAAAACAAAACAAAACAAACCCAACCAACCAACCAACCAAACAAACAAAAAAAAACCCTAAAACATAAATTGTAATAATAATAATAATAAATACATATAATGGAGCCTTTCAGACTAATGAGATTGCTGAACCAGCTGGTTCTCTGTTACCATGTAATTGGAAATCAAGAATGGGAAAAAGGATTGCACCGTTCAGATGAATGAGAAAACATTGGCTTTGAAAACACCTTCAGCCTGAGAATAATAAAATTATGGGCTTGCCATAGATGTAAAACCGTCATCCAAGAATTATATTGAACCTGGATTGCCTTGAGGGAAACACATTCTAACACTGACTACAAAACTCTTAACTGATAAAATTTCATTCATTTGTTTGTGTGTTTGTTTGTTTAATTAACAGCACTTAGTAGAATAAATTTCTATTTGCCTTTCACTGTAATAACTTCAGTTTCAAAATCTGGTACAAAACACTGAGACAAATGTGGGGGTAGTTACAAACTTATCTGTGAGCTATCGCTAACAGCAAGACCTTTGCAGTCACTGTAATAATGTAGACACAGCAGAGTTACTTGATATGATATCATATGGAAAAAAAACCTAAGACACAAGTTTTCTGGCAAATGAAGGCACATCTTTATATGTGTCTAGGAAGACTTTTGCCTTCTTTGAAATGCACACAATATATTATGGGTTGTTCTTAGAGTGAGGTTGACTTGAAGGAGTGAGGTCATAATTATTGCATGTAAATATCTAAGAAATTCTGACTTATGTAATTCTTTTTCAACAAAATGTATGTATGTGTGTGAGCAGAAGCACCAAATAAATGTTGGTTGAATACCTGGTAAAAATGTAAATAGATGAAAGAGGTGCTAAGTTTAGAAATGCAAATAACACACTCTACCCAAGACTCTGAGTTATATCCTTTAATCTCTCCATTAAAAAGCAAACTAACAATCAGTACCATATTTTTAGGATTCCTGCACAGTTATACTCATCACCCATTTTCCCATGACAGTGCCTTTTCAATGCATAAACTTAGAGACTTATGTTTTTGCAAAAGGAAGAGTTTGAATACAGGAAATATCAATGCTTCTCAGAAGCTGGAATAGTAAAATTAACCCATTATTTCCTGCTCTTCTGCGAATGCCTTTGAACTCAACATAGACTAACACATGACTAATTTTCAGTAAACTTTTTCAGCTGTTACTCTTTGGATTCTACTTAATCTTCTTTTTTGTGACTTCTAATTTGTGACATCAGTGGTTGTCCCTGAATGGCAGCAATTAATCCTTTTTCCAAAATGGAAGGAGTTCAGAATTTAAAGGACAGAGATGGATGGACACATGGATACGTTTATTCTCTTCTCCTAGCCAATACATCCTGCAAAGACAATTTATCACAAACTGTTATCAAATTATGACTTATCTACAGAATGAAGAACATTCTGTAGATCATTATGTCATTCCTTCTTATCAGGATTAAAAGTAGGCTGCAACATTAACAGCAACCATGTTTACTAAACAGACTCAAGTAATCTATTAAGTTTATTTCCCCATGCCCAAGAGTACATAAATTACTGTCCAGAGTACATGTCCCTCTCCTTGGAAAAGAAAGGGAGTATGTACTAAATATCTAATTTTTAGCATTAAATTGAGGTATAATTAATCAATATTCAATACTTTTGACAAAATCCATATGGCAAAATTGTTTTAGAAACCAAACCAGAGTCCTAAATATCCTGTTCTACAACTCTTTGCTGAAATTAAAAATTATAATTATTTGCACAATTCTTCTGTAAAGTCTAACAATTATTTCAAGTACACTGCTGTGATGCATTATTTTATATTGTCATTTAACATTAGGAAAGTAAAGAAAATGGATACACATTTTTATAGCTAATATCTAAACCTGAATATAAATAATGGGGTTTTGCCTTGATATAGCATATTTAAGTTTAGACAGACATGTACAGTAGTGCTGAAAAACTATAAACTGCTGTAGCATGTTTTTAACATATTCAGAACAATTGCTCCATCAGAGAGAATAAGAAAATCTATTTCTTTCATAGAGGGAACACATCTGGAATCTGAAAATGCTAACCCAGCCAGCAGCCGTGCAGTTTTACAGATGAAATTAGAACTTAAATCAATATATCATCCTTCAACTGACAAGTGTATTGTAGACATTTATAATGAACATCTACTCAAAAGAGCAATATTGTTCTACTTCATCTCTATTAATGACATTCACTTTGGCAATAAAATAAGAATTGCAAAGCTTTGGTCAAAAACAGAAATAAAGGACTCTGGTATACATTGAAAACATATTATTAGACAAAGACCAGGAAATGCACATTTGACCTTACAAATTAACATAACTGTGACTCTCAATGTCCAAAAAGAGTCTTGACATCTATCTTTATCAGACTAGCTGCCAAGACCAAAAATCAATTCACCCAAGAGATAAACATTGCTCTTTGCAGGTGATGTTGTGCTGCTTTGAGCCATGGCAAATCATAAAGGTCTCACAACTTAGAGAAAATAGGTCAGTTCACAGGTAGGGTGAACCTGGAGAAAACACTTTCTTTTAATAAATAAATAAATATATACATACATAAATAAATTCATCTAGTCATAGATTTTTACCAATGCATTTTTTCACAAATTTGACATTTGTTTTCTTTGGGGTTTGGGGTTGTGTTTTTAGTTTATTTTTGTTTGGTTTTAGTTTTAAGGGTTTTTTGGGGTTTTTTTTTGACATAGTACCTTGGATAAGGAGATGGCAGGTAATTTAAAGGTGAATAACTTACCTGGCACTGATCTATGAAATGCCCTATAAAATTTATTTACATGCAGTGCATGCAAATATAATGCAGAGGAAAGAGGAGGTTGGATGCCTTTGGAGAGGTGAGAGGTGATCTAGCTGCATCTATGGTGTAATTCCAGATCTATATGTTATGGCTTAACCTGGCAGACATCTAAAAACCACAGGGCCATTCATTCACACCCTCATGATGGGATAGGGGAGGGAATTGGATAAAAAGCAAAACAGATGGTTGAGATAAATACAATTGAACAGGACAGAAAATGAAGAAAAAATAATAATGATAAAAGAATCTGGGGAACAAGAGATACACAATGCAATTGCCTACCTCAGGCTGCCAGATGCTCAGTCCAGCCTTGAGCAGTGGCTGCCACACCCAACCACTCAGAGGTGTTTTTGTTCAGCATGACAGCACATAGAATGGAACAGCCCTTTGGCCAGTCTGGGTCAGCTGTCCCACTGCATCCCCTCCAAGCTGCTTGTGGACATCTGACAGGACAGCTGGCAGCATGAGAAGCTGAAAACACCTTGACATAGTGTAAGTTTGACATCAAGTATATTATTAATATATTCACATCCTAAATCCGAAGCACAGCACTACACCAGCTACTAGGAAGAAATTTAACTCTACCCAAGTCAAATGCAGTACAGTATACTTCCAAACTTCTGTTAATAGAAAAGAGAAAGTGTGCTTCAAAGTCCCTCCCAAGCTCAGATTCTTCAGATTCTTAGGGAGCTGGACAGAAAGGAAGCAGGGGTTGTGTAAACAGTTATACAGAATATCTCTGAACAAAGAAGAAATTATTGTGGGTTTCGTTTTGGGTGGGTTGTTTTTCTTACTGAGTGCTTCTTTATTCTGATTGTCTTTAAAATCACTAGTATTCTACAAGAATCACCTGAAGGAGGATCCTACAATACTTATTTTGCTAAAGATCTACAAGAATTTCTTCTCCAAATGGTGTAACTAGAAACACATGAAAGAAGTTCTGTTGCTTGGGTCCTGATTACACCTTTGTTCTGACAGAGGATTGCTTCTTCACCATTTTGTCATTGAGGCAAATACAGTCAATTGGCATGCCCACCAGTATTTCTTTGCTGAAGTACCCAAATTCTTAGAAATCTCAGTTTGGGATGAAGAGTTGTGTTGTCCTCTGAAATTGCCTAGGTCTCAGTATAAAAGGAAAAATTATGCACAATGCTCAAGTGGGTTTCATCTCTCTCCATGTTTCAGTGTCATGTCCTTATCTATCAGTCATTCTTTGTTGCATATAGGTAAAATCTTATAAAATGAGGGCCTTATTACCCTTGTAAAATCATGGCTCAGGCCTGCTAGTCTGGCTAAGTAGAAAAGGACCACGAGAAAGTGACTCAGCTGAATTGGAAGTAGAAAAAAGAAGTTATATAACCATTACGTGCTCACATCATGGTTTATGGTGGTTAGTTGAATTTTGTTTGTTATACTTAAATGGAATGTACTGATAACAGGCCTAACTGCTTTAAAAGTCCTGTTTCTTTGCAATAAAGCTGCTCTCCTTTGCGCCTCCCTGGGGACTCTTTCCTTGTACAATTCTCCTTGGGCATGTGGGTTGAACACAAATTTGAGTGGTAAAATGTTTGTTTTATGCATCATAGGCAATGGCTAATGGCTGTGCTTTGAAGAAATCATCACCACTGGTGAAAATCAAAGTGCTTGAAATCCATGAAATGTATTGAAGACATATAGCAAACAATAGAAGAAAAAAAAATTGAAGCAAAAAGCCACCAAAAACCCTAAAAAATCCACCCCAGATATCCAAAAAAACCCCCAAAAAAACAAAAAAACAACCCACCACCAAGCAAAAAAAAAAACCCACAAAAAACCCAAAACAAAACAAAACAAAATACAAGCCCTCTAAAAATAAGATTTAAAAAACCCAAACACTGCAGCATTTTCCAGATGCAAAACAATTAGGGTAAAAAAAAACCCAAAAAACTTAAATCACTCACCATGAAGGTAAGATGGTCTCCATCCCATGTGGTGTCTGTGAAGAGCTCAGAGACACTGGAATGTCCTGGCTGCACGCAGACAACAGATGATGACATAGAAAACACCTAGTAATCCTACTGATACACTGCTGAACTATTCTCTACTTCCAGAACTTCTAACACTGTGGATTCATACCTGTAGCAAGAGATAGATATGGGTAAACAAACAAACACATTTAGTTTGGGTTATAGTCCTCCACATGGTAAGTGAAGCTGATATGTTTGTATTAAAAATCTCTATGTCATTTTCCCATAACATTTTTTCTTTTTGTCCTCAAGAGCATATTCTTTCTGATTTCTAAATATGAACTTCCGAAGACTTGCAGATGATTGTTTTCCACAAACTTGAGAGAACAGAAATATTTTATCAAGTAACACCAGTAACTAATCTGACAGAAAAAAAAAGAAACTCAGAATTTATTCATATTTCTAGCTATTTGGATAGAATTTTTTTATTATTATTATTATTACTATTATTATTACTATTATTATTATTTAACATTTCCAGAGACATTGGCGAGGAGCTCTGATGGGCTGCCATATTGCTGAGGGTCCAAAAACATATTTTTACAAACCTCAACTTGGGAATTATTTGTTTTTCTAGCATGCATAAATAGAAAATAAGCTTTGATTTCATTAAGAATTAGACAAACCAGATGCTGACAGAGACAAAAACAAATTTTAAAAAAATGGAGACACAGAGCTAACAAAGCATCTAACTACAGAAACACCTGAGATTAAAACAGGGTTATAAATGGAAAGAAATAGAAGGCAACCCCCAAAGATTTCATTTTGAGTGTTCACTTGTACAGATTTACAGTAACTAAAGTTGAAGAGTCAAAGGTGTTGGTTTAAAATATCACTAGTCATCACACATTTTATTTGCATTACAAATAGTTCAAACTGCAAATATTAGTGCAGGCTAAACACAAATGATTAAACGTGATGTAACAACTCTATTTAAAACGTAGATCGTGAATTGACAATATTCTTTCCCCTTAGATAGCTGCAGTTTAAGAGATTATTATAAAGTTTCCCCAAAATTAAGTAATTTTCATGAATTTACAAATGTAATACCTGACAGCACCACATCCTATTACATTAGCCATTACTTCCAACCAAAATTCTCTCTTCTGAGATTTTGAATATTTACAATCTTTTCTTTTTCTCCACTATCTTTTTCATTTTTAACCATGTAAGTTTAATTTTAAAGAGCTGTCCTTTTGGTGTTCTGATGAATTTGTTGTATTGCTACAATAATCTAATTTGCCAATATTTGTAAACTTCTTCAGCAGAAAGGCTTTCCTTAATTTAATTCAGTACTTCTATGTCAACTTTAATTTTTTACTCTGCTTCATAAAGCCGATAAGAAGAAAATTCTTTAATAACCCTAGGTACTTAGCTCATAATAATGAAATGTCTTCCCCTTCCCTGCAGGGACAGATTTAATATTTATTACTTCACTGACACTACCATATGCTGTAAGTATAATGTCCACTTTTTCTGAGCTATGACAGAGTTCAACAGCAGTTCAGAGAATTCCCTGTGTCATTTTACTATTACCAAAATCACACCTCTTTTATTTGCATTTCAAATAGTTTGAATTGTAGAAATTAATGCAGGCTGAACATAAATGTGTAAACTTGATGTAACAACTCTATTTAAAATCTAGATTGTAAATTGACATTCTTTCCCCTCAGATAGGTGCAGTTTAAAAGACTGTTATAAAGTTTCCTCAAATTTAAGTAATTTGCCATGAATTTACAAGTGTATCACCTGACAGCACCACATCCTATTACATTATACATTACTTCTAATCAAAATTCATTTTACTGAGGTTTCCTTACATTTTCCAAACTAAACCACCTGTTCCAAATTTTCCATTCTGAGCCTGCATCTCAGTTTTTTTGAAACATTTCAGTGTTATGTATCTTTACGTTTGTATTTTCTGAAATCACAGACGAACAAAACAAATGAACCTGAAAATCAAAATTAGACATCTTAAAAAATCATAATGAAGATTAACTTTTGAAACTGATTGTTCTCTATTAAAATGGAATATCATTTTGCATTATGATATTATTTAACAAGCTATAAAAGTACACTCATTTTCATGTTGTGGTGTTCTTTAAAGGAATGGATTTGATTTATTTAACTTTCCTTCTTTTCCCACAATAAACTTTCAATATCTGGTTGAGTTACACTAATTGAAATTTATCATTAAAAGTAGGAATGCTGTGTTGCAGATGTTCTGCAAACATTCATTAAAATGCATTAAGTTTCCAAATATCCTTATTTTTTCTTCTATAAGTACGCATCATGCCACCCCTGAGGCATGCTTGGGTGCTACCTGGGAGAAAGTCAACATGAATCAAGACTGTGTTGACAGCAGCTTGGATGGCTGCAGACCAGTGTTGTACCTGTGCCACAGCTCTGTGCCATTAATTTTTACAGATGTCACATATGGATGGCACAATATGGATGGCACATTGTATACAGATATCTTGAAATATTCTGTATGAAGATATCTTGATATGAACACAGAATAGAGAGGAGGAAATTTAGGAAATAAAAGGAAGGACAAGTTTCAAGGTGTTACAAAAAGATTGTCCTAGGTTTCCTCAACACTTGGTGGAATGAAATGGTAGCAGACCATCAGTGTTGTAGGAGAGTTCTCTGGGCTAATGGAATGTGCTGCACTGTCTAGAAATTCTACACCAAACAGGAAGACAATTCCCAACCATACAGGAAGCTTGACTATCAGTCTTCTAAGTGGCTAAAATTTGATAAAATAAATCATGCCTAGTACGGTATGAACACAACACAGACTCACAAACAGGTATATTTTAGAATACAGTTTACAGGACATTTAAAATCATTACTTTTCCCTATTTCTACAAACCCTTTTCTTATTTTATTACCTGAAATATGTAAATTAGAATTCAGTCTCTGAGCTTATCGTCTGAAGTCTTGTCGCTTCAATATATATCAGTTTTAATTGTAATTTTTTATAAAAATGCATCTGGAGTCAGCTTAGGCAGGTGTTTCCTTCAATTTTGTCCAAGAAAGTGGAGTTCTGGCAGGAATTTTCTTCTCAAATTTGTTATCAGCATGTGTAAAAGTTGTTCTTTAAAAGGATGACATAGGAAGCATAACTATAGGATGATGTTCTACAAGTGAAAAACAAAAAATTAGTTGTCCATCTCTTCTCAATTTTGTCTCTAGCTCACTTCAGATGGCATGTCTGTTTAAGTCATGTTGGGAAAACACCCTTAAATCTGTTTTCAAAATTTAAATCCAAAGTTGCTATCTATGCTAAAACAGACTGAAGCTATAGTGTCCCACAGTGTTGTGCCTTGCTGTACATTAAGATGATGGTCACACATTGTCACCTTGAAGCCTGAGGAGAGTGTTTGTAATCCCTGTAGTATTTATCCCACTATGGAGTGCCTGTCAGTTAATAGTAACCATAGTTCTGACCTTTCTCCATTGCTTGTCAATAGTTCTTCAGGTTTTTCTTTCCAAAATGGATAAAGAATCCTACACAGCATCATAGAATGTTATCTTCGAGTGCAGATCTTCAATAAACATTTTATTTTCTCTTTTATTGAACCAACTAAAAATCACTTAAACAGATCATAATGTTTTTCAAGTTTCCGTGTGTTTACTATAACAGTTTTTCTACCCAATTCCTTTATATCAAAACCTACTCAGAATACATATGAACTTGTGAAGAGAAAAAAAAAAATTCTTGATCAGACCTTGGAGTTTTTTATAAAAAGCTAAAACAGCATGCACAAGAGCAATTTCTGCAACCAGCAAGCTTTCCATGTGAGACCTCAGAACTTCAGTTTCTTTAGTGCTAAATGGCAACACTGGAACAGCCAGTGGTCCATCCATCACACAGTGAACTTATTCAAACCCTACTGGTCCTGTGAGACAAAGTTGCCTACATCTCCTCTTGTCTCCATATTCACAAAGACAGTCATTCTATTTTTTAGTTTTGTCAGACATGGTTTTCCTTCAATAAATCCATGTGAAATATTCCCAGGCACCTTCTTGTGTTTCAGTATTTTCTCTCTCCCTCGCTATTTAGACCAGCTGTCATGTGTAAGTTCAGCCAATAAACAGATATTTCTAAACTGTTCCCCAAAATGTTATTATTGTGTTTGTTTACAGTCTTAAGGAATAAAGTAAATTCATCAGTTTATGTTAAATCTCTTGTACCTGTTTCCAAAATCTCTTTATGCATATGATGAATCACTTTGCCACCCCCCCTTTAAAACCTCTTAGTAGATAATTTGGTTAATAGGAAAAATATATGAGAAACATTCTCAATTTCTATGAGACCAAAAGAATCCTTTGGATCCATGATTAATTTTTGTCCAAATTATATTTGCATTTCTTATAATAAAATTATGAATCAGATCCGATAAACACTTTAGAAGCCAAAAAAATATTACTGAGAACAGCTCTAAGTGTTATGCATGTGTATTTGCTGATAAACTATGCATGACAGAGAATAACCCATTAAATATTTAGAAATAAATTAAATTTTGCTCAGTTGCTTCATTCACAATCTTCTGTGCACAGTGAATGAATTTTGTGAAAATAAATGCATGATAGTGCTGTTAAATACATCATAACATGTGCGTTAGGGACAAAAGTATGCTCAGGCATGATGTTCCTTGATACTGCTGCCTTGTTTACTTATACAAGGTAAATTGCAGCACTCAAAACTTAAATAAAATTAGCATTGTTAACTTTCTACTCACTATGCTTTCTGCCTCTCATTTCTGCATTTTCTATAGGCCCCATTCCTACAACTAGACTCATCAATAGATTTCTGCAACTTGCAGGGCCCTACTCACCAAGATTCATAAAGGCAAAGCATAATAAAGAACATCAGGAATTCTGTCTGTCCTCCTCTATGTATTACATGCTATGGAATTTGCCCTTTTAACATTTCTATAAAGTACACCTACTGGAAACAAATCCAGTTCTTGATACATCAAAATATATTGAGGTTCTAACAATTTTCTTGGTATCTTATTACAATTATTTATTATTCTTGTTTTTTACAAAAATCATCAACGTCTCTATTTCAGAATGCTCACTTTAAGTTTCTGGTACTTATTTCTTTCTTGACAGATGTTATAGCCCTTGGTATATAGTGTTCTTTTATGAGTGAGGATATTTACATTCAGTCATGATGTTATCTCTCAGTCTTTTGATGAAAGGTAGGTAGAGATCACCACCATGCCCATTTTGGTAAACTTATCCCTTAAACATCTTTTTGCCACCTGAAATTTCTCTCAGAAAGTGAAATGCAGAATGTCCAAATCACTGCTATATCATGTAGCACAATGAATTTCAGAATTTTTGATGCACAATATCATTCAATACATTCTTTGTGTGTTTATTTTCACATTATTATTTAATTTATTTTTTAATTTTTTTCTCCAAATATAATTTGATTAATAAACTAATTAACAAAAAGAATAGTGTATTATTTTCATATCTGAGCTGGTAACTCAATATGAGTTTGCTAGTTAATGGCATATCACCAATTACTAAATGATTTAAAACAATGTAAAATGAGATTATTTTGACACTGATATTAATTTTATTTCTGAATGAGATTTTAATATCATTTACTACTAACTTGGCAAAAATATACCTTGGACATGTCTAATAAAGCAAACAGAGTAGTAATATTCGCAGATATATTTCTATCAGATGCAATGGGAATAGTTGTTTCAAAGTTAATGAAGAGTTACTAGAAGCAGGAGAAGAAAGTCCAACAGATGGAGAAAATTGCTTTTCCTTCTTCTGTTTTAGAGTCTGTAGGTCAGAATTTGGTAACTCACTGGAGTATAGAATAAATCTCTGTAGATAACCATTATTAGAGTGCTTTGTCACTGAGGCGTAAGAGCCAACATTGCAGAGCATTGCTCTTGTGATTTTTTTTGTATATAATCCATTGGTAAAATTTCTATTTGTACTGCTGACAGACCTTAATTGCACTTCTATGATGACAGCATCATGCAATATGGTATTTGTGTTTCACCCAAATAATAGTAATAATGAAGGAATGAAAGCCTTCAAGGAACGTATATGAGCAAGTCAAAACTGGTAAGACAGAAAATAGAAAGTTTGAAAATGAAAAATTAAAATGTGACTTTACATTTGGGAAAAAAACTGCAGGGTGTTTTATGCCCCATTAGGCACAGAGTACATTGCTAGCTGATATTAATACTGACAACTATGAGAAAAACCCTGTGAAAAAGGTGATAACAACACTGGTGAAAGGTCATTAGATTCCTAAGAGAAGTGGATCTGGAAGGATCAAATTCATCAAACACAATTCACGATCCTGAGTGTTTCCCAGTGAGAGACATGGGACCCTGAATTAGAACCCAACTCCATGAGGATTTGCTTGTCTGTGCCCCAGGATGGAGATGCAAAGCTGGGGTCAGGATGAAATGAGATGAGCTGTGTGAGCCAGGGTGGGGAGACGTCTGCAGGGCCATCCTCCATCTGGGGACTGTGTTTCAGCTCTGGCCCTTGCCCCTGCATCTGCCCATGACCTTCACTTAGCCATGGCCATCACCTTCCTGATTATAACTCCAGTTCTGGGGCTGAGCTTCAGTTCTGGTTTTAGAAATAATGACTGAGGGTCTGCAGATCGGCAGTGAAATACTGGGGAAAGAAGCTCAGCTGAGGAAATGGGAAGACAAGGAATGAGTTTTGTCTGACAGTGTCAAGTCTCTAGAGTTAAGTTGTCATTTGAGTTACTCACCCAAGGATTCCTCAAAAAGCAGTGGGCAAAAAAAATAGGCACACTAGAGAGATTCATCCTATCCAAAAAGAGGCTCTGAAATACAATTCAGATAAATGGCTTATTTGTCTCTGAAGACAAGTGGAACATAGAGACATGAGCAGAAAGCTGAATAAAATAGAAACAGTCCAGGTTGTCCCAATGTGAGCACTGTCACAGGACCCTGTAAGAAGCCTAGAGCAGAAAACTAAACTCTTAGTCTGGAGTATTGACAGACACAAAATCAAAAATAAATTTTCACTTTATTGAGACTATGATCAGGAAAAATAATTTCTGTTCTTCTAAGCAGCAGCATTGAATGACTTTGCATTGAATGAAGCATTGAAGCTTCATTGTACTACTTTTCCAGCAATTAGTATAACTTAATGGAAAAAGAATTTTGGGGCAAACAAGTCAAAATGGAAGATAAAATATACTCAAGCCAATTAAAAAAAATTTCTAGAATTCAGGTAATATAAAATAGAAATATTAAAGAAATAATTAACTTAAATACTTCACAGGACTCTTTATTTCATATGGGATATTTCAGAAATGTTAGCTGCTCTTTGAGTGCAATGCTAAAAGTTAGCAGCAAAATAACAATACTGTAAGCAAACCTTAAATGAGTATACATCTGAACATCAGAGAAGGAATTAAACAAAAAACTCAAAGAAAAAAAGATCAAAAACCCAGCTAAGGTCTTTGGTTTCAGACCACCTAAAAATAAATACAGATTTTATTAAGTACTTACAGATACTTACAGATGACCTGCCTAAAGAGCAAGGCAAATGACAGACATTAATTACCTTGCTTTTATATACAAATTAGACAAAAATTCCATTGAGGTCAGTAAGGGAATTTTATATAAGACATAAAAATTAGATGAAAAATTATTTTACTGCTTGGCAGTTTGTGTAATAAAAAGGAAGCAATAAGAGGGGGAAAAAAGGATGATTAAAATAAAATGACTGTAAGGTAGCTTTTGGTGCAAGTCGCATGTATTTTTGCCTATAACTCCAATAATGGTGAAAGGAATCTCATCTCTTGTAAAATGAAGTGATCAAGTATTGTTTAGTAGAAGAGCCATTAATTTTATTCAGCAGGAGAGCTCCTCTCCTTCTCATTTGCTTAGTGTTGATTACATCCATAAAGTGATTTAGAGTATTGTAAATTCAGTCAGTATTCTGGAGATAAACTTGAAGAGTTCAGGGTGAGGTTTTCTGTATACAGTGGGGTTCCTTTCATAGTAAGAAAAATCTTATGTAATCTATCTATCTTGGAGCCTTAGTTCTTTCTGATGAGAATAATTATAGAAATGCTTCTGATGAGCATAATTATAGAGACATTATGTATTGGAAAATCTTGATACAAGTTTATACTGCAGTTTCCATGATAAATTGTTGTGTACTATAACGCTGAACATTTGCAGAGCTTCACATCACAGGAACTTTTTGTATGTGTCCTTCTGTACTATGATTCTGAGTATTAAAAGAGAGCAGCTGCACAGTGGTTTGAAAGGAAAGGTTTTAAAATCAGATCTCCAGTCAGCTCAGTCTGGCACCTTTGAATTCATTAGAAAGGTTTCAGGAATTAAAAAAAAAAATACAAAAAACTTTTTCCTTCTATATAGTCGGGAACACCTTTTTTTACTCAATGCAAATTTCTATCGAAGCAAGGATTTTAGAATTTCTAGAATCATAGAATAACCTAGGGTTGAAAAGACCTTTAAGATTACCAAGTCCAATCATAAAACTAACACTGCTAAGCCCACCACTAAATTATATCCCTAAGTGCCACATCTACACATCTTTAAAATACCTCCAGGGACATTTACTTAACCACTTCCCTGGGCAGCCTTTTCTAAAGCCTGACAAACCATTCCGCGTAGGAATGTTTCCTAATATCCAATTTAAATGTCCTCTGGCACAACTTGAGTCTGTTTGCTCTCTTCTCATTCTTCATTACTTTGGAAAAGAGACCTCCTATTCTCCCATCCCCCTCAGCCACCCCACATAAGACTTGTGCTCCAGAGCCTTCACCACCTCTGTTTCTGTTCTCTGGACTTCCTCCAACACCTCAGTGTAGTCACAGCCCCAAAACTGAACACAGGGCTTCAAGGTGCAGCCTCACAAATGCTAAGTGCACAAGGACAATTTTTTTCCCTAGTCCTCTTGGCCACACTATTGCTGATACAGGCCTGGATGCCTTTGACCTTCTTGGCCACCTGGGCACATTCTGGCTCACGTTCAGCTGGTATTGATAAGCACTTCCAGGTCCTTTTCAGCTGCGAAACTTTCCAGCCACTCTTCCCCAGCCTGTAGCACTGCAGAGATTGTTGTGACCCAAGGGCAGGATCTGGCATTTGGCCTTGTTGAACATCAGCAAATTGATCCAGCCTGTCCAGATCCATCTGCAGAGCCTTCCTGCCCTCCAGCAGAACAACATTCCTTCCCAACTCGGTGTAGTCTACAAACTGAGGGTGCACTCAATCCCCACTCAACATTTTCCAGCTCCTGCTTACTGCCCATACTACGTGTATTGCTGTTAGATGCATTTCAGCTGAGTTATAGATCGCACCACCTTTTTAGGCGAAGAAGCCCTCATTCCTATGTGACTGTTCTCAGGCATTTTCCATGGCTTCTAACACATAAATATCTCTTTCATCTTTTCCTCCTTCTGATACTCCCTCCTTCTGACATTTCTGTGTTTTGTAATTCTGTAATTACTGCTCACAGACATTTTTTTGTGGAAAGATATAATATCGTCTTTGGTTGCTGCATCAAGGGTGGCCATGGGGCCTTCCTTCACCAAAGGTGAATCAAAATGTGTAAGAATGTATTACAAACCTGAAGGTTGTAATGTTATGCAGAGCAGAAATAATGTCTGAGAAAATAATTACAGAAGTTAAAATCAAATGATATCCATAGTAACACTTCATTAGAAGACCAGAGAGAAGTACCAAGAGATTATTCATAAGAGAAAGCTAAATTACATGCACTAGTGGATAAAAAACAATGTATCCCTCAAAACCAATTTTTGGTATTTTCCATTCTAAAATACAAAAATATTACAGATAAAAAAGAATTTAAGAAAAAGATAAATGTAACTTCATTTTAAAGAAACACTAGGTTAAAAAAATAAACAGAAAACTTCAGCTCATTTTCAAGCTCTAGTAAATTCACAAGTCTAACTTTTGACAAATGGTCTCCATCACACTAATGTTTTATCAATTAAACTGTTTCTTCTGGGAGACTAGAAATTGTTTCTAATGATGTGAAACAGCAGTGTCTTTACACTCACAATAAAAGTAACTTTTATTGGCCTCTGCTAATACCAGTGAGATTTCTTTTAGTTAGAAAAGAGAAAATCATTCCATGAATTTGTTTGTGGTAAATGCCTGAAAAGAAGACTTCTACGGCTCCTAAACTTTTTAATTTCACTTTGGCAACCTCATATAATTTTTCCAAGTCTTCTTTCATATATTGTTTTTAAAAAACTAATTGGGTTTATATATCTTCTTAATTTTTCTACTTCTATTCACTTTTTTAAAAATTTAAATACATATAATCAGCAATACCAACTGGATTTAACAAAATAATAATTAGTCTTGTTTTTCTTTCACCCAACAAGATAGACATAAAAAATCTTAAAATATTACCTTAACTTGTCATGAATTACCAAGAGTAATGTAAGATTTTTATAAAATCAGTAGTGGCAATGAGAAGAAATTGGTAGAAAGCTCCCATTCTATCCAATCCAATTGGTTAGAGCTCAGACAAAGCCAATATTCTTGGAGGAGTTTCTACAGTATAAGTGGGTTCCACTGAACTCTCAGTTCTAAACTGTTCTGGTTGTGGTCTCGTCTAGCATCAATGCATTTTTTATATATTATAAAGGCAAAAATTAGTCAGTTGTTTAGATGGGACCAAAATTTCTTTTTCAATAAGTTAGCTGACATATAGTAATGCAAGTAAAGAGGTGTTTCCACTTAATGTTCTGATTTACAATTTCATTATATACTCCTTCAGTACAGGTGACTGCAAAGCAGTTGAGGATTAGTTTAAATAAATAATTCTGGGTGAGAGAGTGGTAAAGCAATTGAGAATAATTGCAAGATCACAGTTGTTTAAACCTGCACAATAAGACGAATTAAGCATAATCAAGATGAGTTTTCCTATAATAAACTCCCAAAGGATTCATTGGGACAATTTAAGCCTCTTTTACATTTTATTTAGAGTTTCTACTATTGAACATATAGAACACAAAAATTGTAAAACATAGGTAAATATTGGTTTCAGAAATACAAACTGATTCCTTTTCACTCCTTCCCAATATCACTGATCCAAGATTTTGACAGCAACCACAGTTCCTACTGCTGTTTTGTTTTTTGTTTTGTTTTGTTTTATTTTTTTATTAATAGATCATTTAATGCTTTGAAGAGATGGAAAAAATGGTGAAGTCTATTCCTGAAAGCTAAAGCCACTAGGAAACAAAAACACCTTTAAGATTTATTCTTTTTTGTGTGTATCTTTGTATTAGCCAGAAAATGTACTCTCTCCTTATTAGCTTGCAGTTGATAGTGCATGTACTGTAATTGCAGTGCTCAATTTGGGTGTCACTAGGAGCTTTAGTTCCACTTTCCCTAAATGTAAGCCATGAAATCTAGACTGAGTCAAGAATTTTTTTTTTTTCATGTAGATAAGCTGAGACGACTAAGTTGAATCTCCTAATTTGAGAAGTTCAAAATACCTCAGCTAAAATAGTTAAGAAAAGATAATTACAACTTTAATTTTCTTAGAGCCAAAAAATAATTACTTTGGACCATAATATCGTATTTGAACATCCTACTAATTAGGAACGTATTCTATTCCAGATTTAATGACAGATATTAAGCTGCATTTAGAATGTTCAAAAGTGCAATAAATATTTTATGGAATGTAACTAGCACTACATATCTGCTCAGGATAACTAGTTAATCCCAAACCAGACCTTTAATTTTATTTCTTAAATGAATAAGACTTACAAAATAGGTCTGTCTTTTGGTCCATCTCTTTCTCTCCACCTCTGTCAGTTTCCTTTAATAAATTTTGATCGCATTGGGATTTTTCAATCAAATTTGACAAGCAGGTTAAGGTCTCAAAGATACTAAATTTCTATGAAATATTAAGTTCCATGAAGTGTGGTCAATGGCAGGGACTAAAGATGCAAACTAATATTTTCACAAAGAAAATAAAATGGGAGAAACAGTTATCAGTCTTTTTGGTCTGTCAACCACTCTGTCATCATATTAATATCTCCCAGTCAGCTGCAAGACTTCCTACCTTCCTGCTTTTTGCTTTAGATAAGCAGGGGATGAAAGAAAATCAAACGGGACAAAAGGAAATGTAAGAAAACATAAAGGGAGATGAAAATACTTGTAAATAACTTATTTTACCTTTTTTATTTTTTTTTTTCAAGAAAGACACTGGAAGAACAGCAGGAACAGGAAAATTGTAGAAGATATGTTGCATAACTGTGAGGTTTTGGCAGAAAGGAAATAAACAGTAGATTCCTTGAAAAAAAATAGTTTTCTTTCTTTCTGCTGTTCAAATCTGCTACACATATTGGTGTATTTTCTTATGCACTCTAGAATACAGATACTGTTATTTGACTTTCACTCTACTAAATTTTATCTGGAGTTATACTTTTGATACATCCACAGGACACACTAAAAGGTACATTTTTTTTATCCATAAGGGATATGCATTGCCCAATTCTGATTATACATGAACAATTTTTTCTCTTTTTAAATGGAAGGTAGCTCTCCCAAAGTGTTGGCAGTAAAGAACACAAATACGATCTTAGCAAGCCTGTCATATTTTTAAGGATATCAATTCACATAATTAGAAAAATGTTCTGGAAAGAGAACAGATAAAATGCATTAATCAATTATTTTAATACTTTTTTTTTTCTTTACTTCAAAGTATCATAATACAGTTGTGGTACCTCATGATCTTTGAAAATACATATTTATTCAGAATTATGTACTTGTTTATTACAGTGCATCAACATTATTACTATATGACTGTTTCCACTATATATATATAGATAATTCTAGTTTAACATTTGAAAACTCATAACCTTTTAGATAATTTAATTTATTACAAAATGAGCACTGCTTCAATCAGTAACCAGTTTATTTGCTGGTGGTGGAACAGCTGCTTCAGACTGGTCTTAACACTACTAAGTTCTCTGATCTCTGGAGATCAAAGCCTGAACAAATGCGGTGGAACTTTTTGAACCCAACAGGAATCCTCTTACATTTAATAGCAGTTGCACCTAAATACACCACTAAGCAAGAAAATTACATATTGCAGAATATTGGTTTGTGTGGTTTTCAATTCCACTGAAGTGTTGCTTGAATATAATACACAGATTTGAAGATGATGTTCACTGATGTTCACAGAACTGGATTCACTTCATTATTAGAGTTTTTCAGGTTTATACTTCTCGTTAACCTTATTGTATTTTGTCTTCATGTCTTTATAATTGTCCTGGTCTTGGACATGAGCGGGTGGAGCTTGAAGACATGTGGTCTCACCTAGGTTGTTATTCTGAAATGTGTACCTAAACTATTCTGGCCACTCTAAACTATTCTGGAGGTGCTGAAATGCCTTCATCAACTGTCACATAAGGATACGTACAATAATTTGCTTATATAACAAAAAAGGTTTTCAAACTTTCAATTGAAAAAATCTTCATGTAGACACTTAAAATTTGAAAAGTTTTGCCAATTTAAGAGGTGGTACCTTTTGAACAGCCTGAGATGTATCAGGACATAATTCCAACAAAGGAATAAAGGAATATACAGAAACCACTGAGGAATGAAAAAAGAGGAAATGTGGTGAGGAAGCTGTGTGTGGACCAAGCATGATTCAAAGTAGTTTCAGAGTTTTATAAAAAGAAAAATAAACAGACACTCCTTCTCTTAGGGTTTTTTTTTACTTACTGGAGCTACAGTAAAGATTGTTTTCTTTTTTTAATTGTTGTTATTATGCAGCCACTTTTCTTTGTACACTCCAATCCCAAGAGAGTCATTGCTGGACAAGTCATATATTTTGCAAGCACAGCAAAACCTCTAAACCAAAAGAGGTTTTGAGCCAGACCCTTAAATTTGCTCTAACTTCCTAGAGATGTTTAAAATATTCATGTCAGTTTGAATGGATTAATTAGCAGTTATTGATTAGCAAGGGTAATTACTATGTCAGATGTATCTAATTTACTGACAGCTGCATTAAAATGTTTGTAAAAGAATTTTTCACAGAGTTTAAAAATCATTTGATGTAATTATTTTCAAATATTGTTTTAATTTTCTGGTTATTACCATAATAAAAATTTTTCTCCACAAGGAGAAGACAGAAAAACATGGTCAAAATATATTTATGTGAACTTAACAGACATTTAATTAATATATTTATGTATAGGAACAGTTAGATGGGTGCAGGAGATGCTTTTGGCTTTGCACTATAAGGGCAAGAATCTATTTTTTATCATATCCAGTGATTTTACTGTTAATACCATAAAAATTTCTGCTAAAGAAAAAGCCACAGTAGTCAGATATTCATCTGGTTTCTCCTATTGTTAGTAATGTACTTTTATAACAAATATTATAAATAAATATTATTTTCTGTGGATCTAGAATTGAATATTTTTATAATCCGTCAAAAATTGTCCTCCTATTAGTTTCCTTTTATTCAATTCATACTTAAAACTGGGCTTTAAAAGACCCAAATGACACCCAAGGATGCACCACAATCAGATTTATGGGTGACTTTAGCTAACTATTGACATTTAGGCAGTGCAGAGCTAAGGAGTGTTCAGGGCCTTTCCTTTCATTTCTCTCTATTATGGACATTCCTACAAGGAAGAAGCCAACACACACCACATAGCTTACCTTTGCCAGGCTCTCCTAATAAATGTTAGTAGGTAGAAGAATGACTATTGATAAATAAGACAATTGCCATATTAAAACAAAGCTACAAAAAACCAAACTAAAGGACAGAAAAGAGAAAGAACCTCTACATTGACAAAATACAACTACAGTGCAGCTTAAAGTCAGGTTAAATGTCCAGACACATTTGTGAGCTCGGGCTGTCTGATTTGAAGGGTGCTTGCCCTTAGCAGCATGGGAATGATCATTCTGCATCACTGGCAGTTACCTTTGTATTTTTCCTAACATTTTTCCATATTTTTATATACAATACCTGACAAACTTAAGACTGAAAGAAATAATGATTGGGCTTTTCTAGGACTTTTCAGGCCCAAGGTTTGAAATCATGTGTGAACTTTCCATCTACCAGAATGACATTTTTAGACTACAGTAAAAGTGATACAAGTTAGATGGGTTAGGAAATATCATGAGGGTATGTAAGTGGGAGAACGGCAAAAGACCTGCTGGAATTGTGTGATAAAATATATGGATGAATGGCACCACTCTGGGTATGAGGACTTTCATATTACCCTTACAGGCAGTGTCAGGAATGAACTATCACCAATATAGCACATGTTTCATTGAAAATTGATTGTTCACTTAAAAATAATGCCTATGTGGTAATATCTGCATCCAGAAAATTCAAGAAAGCAAGACCCTGGAGGAAATGAAGGACACAATTTATTTGACACTGCAGTTTATATATTGACACTTCATGATGGCAAATTGTGGAACACAAGGAAAAAACCACAAAATTATGTATGAAAGAACCAGTTCAGTAAATGGATTTTTTTTTTCTAATTAGTTTAATTTTAAGAGTAGATATCACGATCTAATTGAAATGTGTTTAAAACCAGTTTGCACTGAAAACATCATGGTACTACCTCCAAAATTCTGAAGCTAACTCATTTGAACCCAGAACCACAGAATCATAGAATGGTTTGGGTTGAAAGGTACTTTAAAGATCATCTAGTCCAACCACCCTGCCATGGGCAGAGACACCTTCTATTAGACAGGTTTGCTCAAAGCCCCACCCAACCCTGCCTTGAATACTGTGAGACATCCACAGTTTCTCTGAGAAAGCTGTTCCAGTGCCTCAAAATCCTCACAGTGAAGAATGTGTTTTTAATATCTAATCTAAACCTGCTCTTCTTTAGTTTGAAAGCCGTTCCCCCTTGTCCTGTCACTAAAGTTCCTGATGAAGAGTCCCTCTCCAGCTTCCCCATGGGCCCCCTTCAGATACTGGAAGGCTGACCTCAGATGTCCATAAATCCTTCTCCTCTCTGGGCTGAACAAGTCCCAACTTTCTCAGCCTTTGTAGGGGATGTGCTCTACTCCCTTTATCAACTTTGTGGCCCATCTCTGTGTTTGCTCCAGCAGTTTCATGTCCTTCAACCTGAAAATGAACACAACGGTCCACGTTGAACAAAATAGCTTGGAAGTAAGGGGAAATTTGAAGACAATCAGATAGAGAAATAATCAGACTTGTGATCCCTTAGGAGCAGACAGAAAATTTTTACCAGAGTGAAAAGTCATTAATCAATCCTCTTTAAAGGACTGAGGAAAAAAGAGATTGATAAAGCAAATTAAACTACTAAGGCCCTATAATTATATGATTTTGTTATTAATTGTAAATTATTCATTTGTGTGATAGTGTTTAATATATCTGAGCACTTTGAGCAGTTGTATTTTTAAACACATTTTTAAATGGCGCAATTTTAATGAAGCTCTTCTGGGAATCTGTACTACTGAGACAATTATGGGCATTTCCAATTTATTTTTCCTTTTGAAATATTTGTACTATGCTTCAAACATGTCCATGGTCCACACTGAACAAATAGATATTGCCAGACTATCTAACGAAAGATTACTGTACTGTTACAGAGGTAAAAATCCCAGCAGGAAAACTAATGTTGCCTCTGGTGTCTGAGCCAAATTCAGATTAGCATAATTGAATTTCATCTACCTAAATTTGTCCTGCAGGGTATAAAGCAGCCAGTTCAATCTTCAGCGTCATCTAGGCTACAACCTCTTTGAGGAAAGCAGTAAAGGTACCAACCTATGAGGAAATCTGAAAAAAACCACATATACCTGTTTAGGTAAGAGTGGATTTACATGAAAATATAATTCATTTATCAAAATAATTACTATGATGCTATTAAAAATGATAATTATCTTTAAAAGCCAAACAGAAGGATGTCTAGAGATTGATAATGGTCACACAGTAATTGTACTGACCTTGAATCTTGCCTCGGTGCTTTGCAATTTTGCTGTTATTTACATTACTTTTCCATTTCATTCCTAAAACCTAGACATTTTGATTGGCTTTCCTGGCAGGAGAAATCCAAATAGTGTGCAGGAGAACACATTTCCTCAGGGAAGTCTGAGGCTCTACTGAAGTGGGAATCTGGGTTGTGATCCTCTCCAGAAGGGTGTGAGCCTTGAAGCAAAGTATCTGCTTGTAAACTAGCAGAAGGTTTTGTTCTCTGCTCCTGAGGTCAACTACATGGTCTGTTCAAATCTAACCAAGAACATTCCCTAATCCTCCAGTGCAGGGAAACTGTATCCGCACTGCTTATGGGGCATGCCACGGGTCAGTGCTGTGTGTGGGAATTTTGCAAATGAGTTTTGTGTCTCTCAAGCCAAAACTGAACCAGGCACCATTTTAACAGTGGCACAGAACAAGGAATATAATTCATAGCCTCAGTCATTGACTTGGCATAATTTGCTACAGCTAGCATAGACTAAGAGATTAGAGCAAACAAAGCCATGGAAAATTACTCAAGCATTCAGCTCCCTTTCAAAAGAAGTGAGAGAACTCTGGAATTGGAATATTCTTATTCAGATAGTACTCTGATATTTCTAGGTGGGTTCTGTCGCTAGAGAGACAGAGAGAGTCCACACCCTCCCTGGGCAGCCTGTTCCAGTGTTATGCCACTGGCCACGTAAAGAAGTTCTTCCTCATGGTGAGGTTAAATATCCTGTGATCCAGTTTATGGCGCTGTGTCTTGTCACTGTGTATTGCTGGAAAAAGTCTAGCACCATACTCTTGGCACCCTGCCTTTGAGATATTTATATGCATTAATGAGATCTCCTCTCAGTCTTCTCTTTCCTACACTAAACAGGCCTGGGTGCCATATTCTTTCTTCATAAGAGAGATGCTCCAGACTTTTAATCCACTCTGTGGCCTCTGCTGGATCCTCTTCAGTATCTTGTTGTCTTTCTGGTACTGAGGAACCCCCAGCCTGTGCTGGTCCTTTGGGTTACTCCTCCTCAGGTGCAGTACCCTACACTTCCCCTTGAACCTCGTTAGATTTCTCTCTGCCCAACTCTCCAGCCTGTCCAGGTCCTGCTAAATGTGCATCAGTGGCTCCTTCAGTTTGTATCATAAGCAAACCTTCTGAGGGTACACTGTAGCCCTACATCCAAGCCCTTGATGAGCTGAAAAAGACCCAACCCAGAAATGATCTCTGCAAATCACCACTGACTGCAGGCTTCCTACTGGATTTTACCCTGCTGATCATGACTTTCTGAGATCTGCCATTCATCCAGTCCTTGATCCATCTCACTGTCCATTCATCCAACCCACATCTCCTGAGCCTACCTATGAGGATGTTATGGGAGGAGACATTGTCAAATTCTTTGCTGAAGTTAAGGCAGAAAATATCCCCTGCTCTTCCTTTATCCACCCTCCCTGCCATGACATTACAGAAAGCTATCAGATTGGTCAAGCATGATTTTCTCTTGATCAATACAAAAATAAATTAAGACTGATCTCTGTTCTCTGGTGACTAGTAACAGCACCTGAAGGAATATCATGAAGATGAGCCAGGGAAGATTCAGGATGGATCTTTGGAAAAGGTTCTTCACCCAAAATGTGCTTGGGCACAGGAACGAGTTGTGCAGTAAAGTGGTCATGGCACCATGACAGAGTTCAAGAAGCATTTGACAAACACCCAAGCACATGCTGTGACTCTTGGGGATAGTGCTGTGCAGGGCCAGGAGTTGGATTTGATGGTCCTTGTGTGTCCCTTTGAAGTCATGATATTTTATAAATCTATGATACTATCACTGTCTATTTCCAGTTATAAGTTACATGATCTGTAGCAGCTCTACTCCAAACAAACATAAAACTTGGGAATCCTGGAAGATCAAGAAAGAACCAGTAGCAGAAGCCTGTAGCCTGTCTTAAGAGTCACTAGAATGATTCAGAAAGCATTGATATATATCACAGTAAATATCAAAAATATTAATCATTTATTGACTACATTTAACCAAGACTTTGAGCTAATCAGAACATCAAAATTATCTCTTTCATAATTAAAGTTTTGTCCTTGACACTTATAAATCTAACACTCATGAAAAAGAAATCACTCTCACTCATATATATGTCCAAACACAGTAAAAGGAGCAGCCAGTAGATATAAATTCCAGCTGTTGGTACTGCTTATTTGAAGTTCTCCACCTCCTTTTTCTCTCACTTATGCACAATCTTATAGAAATAGCTTTAAAATATAACATAGAGATATGGTGTAAACATCTTAGAAATGTCTTGCATTTTAAATTTCTAACTTTTTCTAAATTATATTTTTTTGATTAGGAAAAATCTCTACAAATTTATTTTAAATAATTTGCTATAGTATAATATAGAAGCCTTCAATCCAATAAATGCTTAAATAACCCTTATTTTGAAAAATGTTAAAATATTTTCATAGAATTTAAATGCAAAAGTAATATAACAATGTTGCTTGCTAGTGTGAAATTCTCTTAAGATGAAGAACTTATCAGAAAAAAACCCACTATTTGAAACATATTATTGGCAAAAAAATATTTTGTCTAACTGCAAAAAAGAATAATTATTATTGTTTGTTGGTCTTGTTTCCTCTCATTTTACTGGTGCAAACTTGGGGAAATGCCAGTAAAGTCAATGGACTTGAACTTGTATAAAACCCTGATATAAAACTGGGATGAGTAAGAGCAATGTCTCTTGTGAAATATATAAACTTTATAGTCCATGCAAAAGTTATGCTTCAGTGATTACAGTTAAGATGTATTCTTGTAACAATGTGGCAATTTACAAAGATCATGAACCGGATATTTTATGTTCATATTTATTTCAAGCTTCATTTGTGGTAAAGGATCATTACGATTGGAGATGATTAAAAAGAAATAAGAGGAAAAGGAGGAAAAAGAGGACTACATAGCTTTTGCTCATAAAATCGCCAGTTAACTTTTACCAACAGACTTTGTGAAAGTGGATTGTATTCAGTGAAATTTCATCAGGAGGGTTCCTTACACCCAAAATATAATTTTTCTCTAAGGGAAAAAAAAACAAATGACAGGACAGGTAGAATTCATATTCAAGCCCCTTAGTGTGTTTTCAGCACCTGAGTAGTCATTCAGGGCAAGGAGAGAGCTTTATCTTTTGAGACTTACGTTCCACAAAGGACATTCTATTTGGAATTGTCTCACTCTTATCATACATAAGCAGGCATGAGAAGACAACCATCAAAGTTGTCAGAAAATGGTGTTCCTGTTTTCCATCTTGCCTCGTTGAGGATGAATGTGCAAGTGAAAAGGTTTTGCTGATAACAAAGCATTGACTCTAGGCTAACTAGCTGTTCATTAAAATGATACAGTCAATGTTCTCCAGGGCCTTGACATTACTATCAGCTTTATCTCAGTAATTCTTCTATCTCATGTTCAGATTTACTTTAAAGGAGCAACTTTGTTCACAGTAGCACATGTTTATATTGCCAAAAATACTTCAAACATTGTAAATTAGTGCCCCTCAGAAAGCAAAGCAGAATACTGTCTAAAGAATTAATATTTTAAATGTGAGAATATGAAAAGACCATATTAATGTTTCTTGTAATTTCATCTCTATTTTATAATTTTTGAAATTACTCAATCACAAATTTCAATAGGAGATTTCACAATCCCACTTATTGAAAATATGTATATAAACTCTTTGCCTCTTTAGAATCACTGGAAGGATTTCTATATCTGAAGAGCAACTGGAGTTTTGGAAAAGGTTCATTTCTGTCATGAAGCAAGACTTGTAGTGTCTTTTAATTCTATTGTAGGTAGTAGTAGTTTTCATTACATCTATAAACATCTAGTCTTTTTTAAAACATGGTAAAAGTCTTGGCTTGAACAGCAATTGTGGCATTCCTTACTAGAGGATGGGTGTGAATTTTATGAAATATATTGTCTTTTAGAATTATGTTTGTTGTGTGTCAATTCTACCACACAAGTCCTTGTTCTTGTAGTACAAAAAGTAGCACAAGAGAGCCAGTTTATAGATTCTAGCTTGTATGTTACTTCATGAGCCTCTGTCATGTCCCTTTTTACTCAAATCCTTCTCTCATGGACAAGACTACACTTTTTAAAGATACATCTTCAATAGCTTTTCACTAACCATGTCTGAATGCATCAATTTAAAACCTTTTGCTAACAATTTGTCTAGAAAATAATCACAGTAAGCTGTGTTAAGCCACGTTTTTCCTACAAGTGATTCAATAACTCTGATACCAAATTCAACCACCATCAGGTCCAGATACCTGCATTAGAGCAACTATATGAATGAAAGATATTTTCCTATTTACAGTTCAAAAGTCCATTCTTCCAAATTTTATATCTTTCTGTAAAACTTCAAGATAACTCATGGCTACATGGCAAGACAATGTTGTATTTATTTACTGAAATGTATTCAATTATTTGATAAGGTTACTGTTTTGGGGTTGTCTGTAGTAACTCTTAATGCTTTCAATTATAAACTTGTTTCTCCTGATTATGCAGTAAAAGTTATGACCTGCAAGACCAGTCTCATCCATGTGTACGTACATTTTTATGGATTCCATACTAGAACACTATGACATTTTTAGAGATATCCTACCACCTTAGTTCTAAAATCTTTTTTCTCCTAAATCAGTTTAATTAGTTGAATTACTCAATGCCAATATAGGGAGATATATCCAAAGTTAGTGATTTGTGTGTAACAAGTCTGAACTAGTTTCTTTTAATGTTCTTCTGGCCTCCATCCTGTCCATTCAACAGTGATATGAATCAAATTGCTTTATTAATTAAATCTCTAATTGAATCAATTCAAGTTGGTCCAGGCATGCAAATAGGGACAAGAGAGTAGAATATGCTTAGTTAGGCACCATATGCGTGCTGAGAACACTTTCTAACAGAAAAAAAGTTGTTGGTTAAGTGTATACAGAGTACAAGAGGGAATATCAGCCTGATAGTTGAGAAAAGCAGAGGATTTGCACAGCAAATAATTTAGAAATTCAGGGTTTTTCTTGCTAATCTGGAAGATGTATAGTTCTGACATTCCAGTTTACAGGACTGGGAGTTTCATCACAACTCTAATTTACTAATTTCAATTGAATAGAAATGTAAATTCTATGGCAGCATCTTCACATTCACAAAAATATATTTAATACTATGTATTCTTTTCAAACTTTATTCATGTGATGAATCTGAAGTGTATTCAGATATCATTTATAAAAAAAGCATATAGGTTTTAGCATTTCAACCACATATTTACAGAGCTGGTATGTATATTGTAATACACAATTTTCAATATACTTTGAAGATGGAAAAAGCAAACCAACCAAAAATGCTTTTGTAGGAAACAGAATATAGTTTCTTATTTAAGATTTATATAGCTCAGCATAAGGTACTAACATTTCAATTATTATTATCATTGTTATTATTATAGGAAAAGAATGGACTGAGGTATGTGTTTCTTACATCGTGCTGAAAATATGCCTCTACTGTATAGCATGTATTTTCCAGTTGAAAAGATAAAGGAGGAAATTGCTCCCTGTATTTCCGAACAGACAGACATAATCTACATGCATTTACACCTATTGCCAGACACATGATCTTGCCTGGAAACTGAATTAGACCTAGAGAGTATTGTATGAAGTCCTATCTTTCCTATGCTTTGAATTTCTCTTACTTATTCCAGTTCAATAACTATTTTACCCAGGTTTGAATTTAATGTTCGAAACTGTATCCAACAGAACACAAGCACTCCTTACACTGGAACTGTAGATCCCCAGACTCATTTAATGACAAGTTCTTTCTACAGCAAACTTACTGTAGCAGTGCACCCCCACCTTAGTGGGTGTTTCCCACTTAGGTTTTCCATTTTAGGAAAGGGGTTTCGATTTCACACCTTTAAAAAAGAAGTACCAGAACTTTCTGTTCTTCCCTTATCACAATTGGCCCAATGCCAGCACGGAAGCACTGGTTGGGCTTTGGAAATGGATTGTTGCCAATTTCATTGGACAAGGTACCAAAAAGCCCACCTGGATCATTCAGTACTTAAAAGACTACACAGAACTGCTCAATTTCTTTTTTGGACTGCCGCAGCAGTGTAAGAGTGTTCTCTACACTGTGTTCGACTTATATCTTTTTTGTTTGATAATGTTTGTTATTTTTGTCATTATTAAAACCTTTTACAAAGCATGTCCGTAGAAGTTGTCTCGCTATTATTAGGCCACTCTGGGAGGTTGCAGGTCAGCTCTCAGGCTTGATAGATCTTCACTGAGCTTATTACACTCAGGCCATGTGTAAGACTGTATCAACTTACTCAAAGTATATACAGACTTTATGAATCAAAAGAGTATTCTCTTCACTTTTCTTCCAAATTAGGGAATCAAGTTTTGAGCCAGAGAACAATTAATAGTATACATTTAAAATGCATCCAAGCAAGCCAAATGGGAAGATGTATCAGCTTATTTTTGAACAGTTGGAATTGGTCTTTCTCCACAGTGATGTCTCTTTGCAGCAGGGTAATATAAGTACAGAGATAACAGACAGGACTGCAGAACAGAACAAAGTACTGGAGCAACATTGTCATCTCATATTTTTCAGGTTTTCTATCTCTCTTGTCCATTTCACTATGTTCACTTACCAATGAACTTTTCACCTTTCTCAAATGGCTTAGACTGTCACCATGAGACACCCAAATGTCACCCAATTTGTCGTCCAAATGAGAGTTTGGGCAGGGATAATTTAGTAACAAGTGTTTGAGGGCTGACTATGTTCCCATGAGAAATGTGTAAAAGTAAGGACTTCAGTTTGCATGCTGGAAAACAATATGAAGAGTTTTCTTCTCCTAAAACATTCTTCAGTTTAGTGTTCATCTGATACCTTAAAATACCTATATATCTCAAGTATTCAAATGGATTTCACTGGGATCTGGGAATAATTTTTGAATGAGATGAGGCCACAGAACTCTGACTTTCATCTACCTGTGGGCGGAGGACACTTCCTGGCTACAGAGAGAGTATAGGAAAGTATGTGCTGAGATACAGCAAGAGATGAGATCAGCATACCCATAAATAAAAGGAAGCATTTAGGTAAAAAGCATACGGCAAGTGATAATTTCCCTTCATATTTCAAATATATAACATCTCTCCTTTTTGTAAAATCAGCCCCACAACCAGAGCTTGATCTGAAATTTGAACAGACTTTTATGGGTTTTCTCTTTTCTTATTATTTTTTAAATACAAGCTCTTAAAACTTGTGGAATCCACAACACCCTGCAGCACTGATTTCTACAATTTAATGATATATATAGGATAATAAAAGTTTTCTAATATTTTGGTAAAACTGATTAAGTTTTTTCTTCTGATGCATATTGTAGTGTTTTAGGTGAAGTAGCAGAAAAGCAGTAGCCACTTAATTTTTCCAGGTAACTAAATTTTTATCTCCTTTTGCCACATGCCCTCCTTATACTTCTTTTACAGAAGTTGTTTTTATCTTTTAAGTGTTGTCCCTGTATGTTTATGGTATGTCTTTTTGAGAACAACTAATTTGGTTAGGGGCAACAATCAATTTCCTAGAAAGCTGGGGAGTTATCAAATCCTTGTTTTTGTTTTCATTTTTTTCTTGTCAATGCTATGATAAATGGTATAACAAAACTGAACAGCAACCTGAAAATAAAAGTAACTATTCAGAAGCTTCCAGTTTAGAAGAAGGAAATAAAACAAGATCAGTAAAGGAGACTTGTTATCACACTGTCTGTTTCATGGACATGATGACTGGTGACCTTGCCTAAGTGTGTGTCTTGAAAATCCATTTTCTATTGATTAGGTCAGTGCCTGCCTGGTAGTTGCAAGATTTGCTGAGGTATCTTAATAAGACTGTGAGTGAGAAAGACATCACAAATTGCTTGTGTTTGGTCTTATCCCTACTACAAGCAGGAACAAAACTTAGTGTGCTGTCAATACTGTCCCCTCCCCTTTTCTCCTTTTCATCCAAATTTCTGCATGAATACAAACACTGGGGACAGCAGCAAACCCATATTGTAAGTCAGTGCTATGGGCTTCTGGGCCAAGACACAATCATACAGATGCACTCACAATTCAAAATTAATGAAACTAAAGAGATCAGAGGGATAAGCTGGCTCATGAGTAGTGCTTGTCACAGAGTGCATCTATTTCTCCGGTTTACAGAGGACTTTGCTCTCCACAGCTAAACCACATGCCAGGCATGACCTTTTACATCGTGCAACTATAAACTTGCAGTTATAATATATTGCTTGATCCACAGAACACTTATTTTCACATGGGAAATGACATTCCATCATGGAAGTCAGACTGCATACCTGCTTGAGGAGCATATGAAGTTAATTTTTAAAACCTTGGGAACCCAGCCGAGGTGCACAAGACAGCTCACGTCCCTAAGTGCCACATCTATACATGTTTAAGATACCTCCAGGGCTGGTGGATCACCCAGTTCCCTGGGCAGCCTGTTCCAATGCCTGACAACCCTTTCCATGCAGAAATTGTTCCAAACATTCAAACTAAATCTCCCCTGGCTCAGGTTGAGGCCATTTCCTCTCATCTCATCACTTGTTATTTGGGAGAAGAGACTGATTCCCACCTGGCTACAACCTTCTAATGGCAGTTGTAGAGAGTGAGAAGAACACCCCAGAGCCTCCTTTTTTCAAGGCTAAAGATCTCCACCACCTTGGCTGCTCCTCACCAGATTTATACTCCAAATCCTTCCTCATATAATTCTTTTTATGAGTAAATGGAAATAACATGCCATTCCTTTAAGTTGTTGACTTTTTTTCCATAACCTGAACAGTTTCCATCAACACTCTTATAACACTAGCAAATCTTTTTTCCAATATTTGATAATAATATTCCTTCAAGCTGATTCTGGTAGTTATAAAATATAGTCCAGCTTCTGTCATTTACAAATTTTTCTGGCTTTCAAAGAGTTTTCAGGTGAATACCATTTTATTTGGATTTGTTATGTCTATAGAAATATAAGAACTAGCTGTTTGTTAGAACCCTCCAAATCCACTTTAAAATTGAGAAAGGCATAAAATGAAAATAAACTTTATCTGAGTGAAACCAACATGCCAATTCATAAGTTTTTCATTTCCAGATTTTTTTTAAAAAGTCTCCAAATAAACCTACAGGTTTTAAAGTCATTTTTGACAAAAATGAAATGTCTGAACTTTTTTAAACTTTTCCTTTAACTCTTTCTTCTTCTTTCAGTTTAAAATGAAGGGATATATTCAAGCTTTGGCCGACACCAATTGTTTATAAGAACACAAGTAGAATGCTCTTTAAATTTGTCAGGTTTAAAGAGCTGCCATTATAGCCTAGTGCTCTCTCAGTAACTAAAATTACATAAAATTTTATATAACTCCTCTCTTCCTGGACAACATATCTGCCATTATAAAATGCTTTGGGCTTAGCTAAGCATTTCAGGGAAACTTTAATTTAAAAATTGCATACTAGAAAATGAATTCACTGTGTAAAAGTCATCATCTTAAAATTCTCATTAAGCTACTTTTTTTTATAGACATCATACATAGTATGTTTATGTCCATATCTTCTGCCATTTTGAAGCTTGTGTCAAAAAGATTTGTCACAGAGAAAGCTTTAATGAGACATTCATAGTTCTCAGTCTCCTCTAAGAGATATGAAAACACATCTATTAGCTCAGACTTTGTAAACCTTAATCAGGAATCCCTACGTTTGAGGCTCACAACCCAAGTTAAAGAAACTAAAGAATGGACAAGCCATTTCAAAGGAAAGAAGTGTACTGTTCTCTCCCATAATTTTTCTGTCACAGAATCACAGAATAATTTAGGCTTAAAAAGACCTCCAAGATCATCAGGATCAAGGCTGATCCCCACCTGGCCATACCTTCCTTTGGCTAGGGGCAGAGAGTGATAAGGTCACCCCAGAATCTCCTTTTCTCCAGGCTAAACACCCCCAGCTCCCTCAGCTGCTTCTTAAAGGACTTACTCACTACAACTCCCATCAGCTCTGCTGCCCTTCTCTGAACATACTCCAGCACCCTGATGTTTTTCTGGACCTCTGTGCAGTACAGTGTTAAAAGCTTATGTGTGATACCCTGTAGCACACTGTACAACATAATTCAGTATAGATGAGTCACCTCAAAGCAAGGCAAACAGCTTTTGAAAGTTTTTCCCAATTAATGCCACAGAAAACTTCAGGAACATTATAATAGTTGATATGGGAACTCTAGGAAACAGAACATGGAAAATATCTCAAAATAAGATTAACATTTTTATTTATTTTATAAATAAATGTCATTTTTTAACTTTATTTTTAAAATTTATTTTAAGTTTGATTTTTCCAACTTTTTTTTCCTCAGCATTCATGTTTATATTCAACAAGAAAAAGTCCTTTGACTACAGGCTATAAAACCAAAGTTACAAAGTATTTTGTCTGTCCATCACAGCGATGAAATAAATACAGCACAATAATTGCTCTGAGTCACCTCTAGCTGAATTTCTATGATGAGTTTAATGGCCCATACTACAAACATCATGTCATCATCCATCTCCAGGGTTTCAAATTGACATTTTCACATTCTGAGATGCACTATATTTAAGCATTACTACTCAGAAGTGATTTATTCTTCATTTCACCTCCCGAAACTGAGTTACCTCAAGATGATGTAACTAGGCTTAGATATATGGGAAGGATTAACTAATCTTGCCCACATCTGTCTGAGTGCACCACTGCAGGAAGAACCCCACTGCTCTCCTGGCAGCACCCAAATTGCTGCAATTCCAAACCCAGGGTAAGAACACAACTGGCACCAATTTCCCTTAATATATTGTATCAGGCTTGTAATGTGTGGCTGTTTCACAGCTATTATTGGCACAACAGAGCTGTCCTTGCACTAGAGGTACAGACAGCTGGATCCCGGTTGAGAGCATGTATCCAAGAGTGAGCATATGCATCAGAACTGTACAATTTATAAATGCAAGATTAGTGGGGGAAAAAAAAAAGAGAAAAAATTAAGAGTTTGTTTCAAGTGTCCAGATGTCTAGGAATCTGAGAGGTTTAGATTAGTAAAACAGAGTTACAAAGGAAAAAGAAAAAACAAAAACTGACAGAACACCTACACGCACATCCAACTCTGAGCTATGAGTCAGCCTGTCTAGTCATTTGGAGGAGCAGAAAAATATTGTTGGGGGAGGCATAATTGTGATCATTTTACACTGAATCAAACATTATATGATAGCATCTCTGAATCCCATATTCTGGGATATATTTTTCATATACAGGCCTAAATTCCCGTGTCAACCTGAAAACAGTCACCACATGAGATTAGGATGTTGGATTTTGAAAAGGAATTTCTCTGACAGATACGAAGAATTGTTCCTCTTGTGGAAACACAGAGAGGTGTTTCAGCAGCTCATATATTAGGAAACTACAAAGTGCCAGTGAAAGTGTCCAAGCACTGGAACTGCCTCATCTGGACAATTAAATTGTGAGAGTGGTCCCTGGCAGGCACTTGGTGAGTTCAAGTAGCTCTCCTCAATTCAATGGTTTTACCTTAGTCTGGAAGCAGCAATCCCCTTTAAAAAGACAAAACTTGACACTTTTCAGGTTGTTGGTCTTTATTGGACTACACAAAGTCTTTCCAATGCAGAGAAAACCCTTAATGTTCTTGCTCTGTTATTTGAAAATCAAGTTTAAGCTTTTTCTTTTCTTTTTTCCCCCCAATGATTTTTGTTTTATATAGCTTCTGACGTATTTAAGAAGAGTGTTAATATACATTTGTAATGATGAAATTCCTCAGATCAAGTAATAAATGAAGAATTAATAAATTTATATTATTGCATATATTGCAGAAGATTGTCAAAACTATCATTAATGCAGTCACAAATTTATCTTAAAAAATTCTGATACAGAGTTTTTAAAGGGAATTTCTTATCCTTCTGTCACTCTTGTGGTTTTATGGGTGGGAAAACAACAGAGACAAACAACAGTCTTATCAATTTACACTCCCTTTGATTTTTTGTATAATAATAAAACATATTTTAATTAATGAGAGAAAGAAGAAATTAATCAGCTCATGTTTAAATGTACAGGGTTCCTTTCTTCAATATGATAACAAGAGATAAATATTTTACAGTGTTTCATTAACAGAGCTAATAAGTATTCTTAAGCAACCTAGTGAAAAAAAAATGATTTGATTTTGTATGGATAAAATCTTGGAGAGTTTCAATTTCAGTATGTCTATGCATCACTCTTGGAGATGATTTACTAATAAAATTCTACAAAGAAAAGCCACTTATAAAAAGAAATGATAAATCAAATGATATCAAATGTGTGTACTCCTTTGACAATCAGAATGTTCTGAAAAAGGTATCACTGAACAGATAAAGTTTCAAAGTGCAAACGAAACCTCAGAGGCACAACTGAGAACAAACCAAGAGATTTCTAATAATTTCTAGTAAGGTTTCAGGTGATTGGTGAGTGTTACACTTTTGTTTTAAAGATGCAATCCATGCCAGATAAAATAGAAGTTTTATAAAAGAAATCTGCTGCACTAGTCTTATCAAAAGCACTTTTTCTATTCTTGGCTTTTCTTGTACTAAAAAAAAAAAAAGTATTTATGAGAAATTGTAATATTGCACAGAGACACAAAAATCATTATGAGCTGTATTTGAAGCTTTCTGTGCTGTATCTTACAATAGGGAATCATGGGCATCCATTTCTTAATGGAACACTTATTAAATTACTTGAGGGATGAATGGCTCAGAGAAGCAGCAATGGGAGGCAGAAGCTGCCTTTACCTTGCTGCTTCCCTCTGCAGTAGCTTCTGCTGATGTACAAGTTAATGCACTACCATTGTTTCAAAAATATAAGGCATGTGTGTGTAAGGGGAATGTGAAATACATACAATATACACATTAAAAAAATGGAGCACAGTTTCTTCATCAACAACAGCAAAAAGGGAAAAAACTGGAATATATGAGATCTGTAAGAAGGAGTATACATTAATACAACTGGCAGTCTAAACACAAATAGAATAGTCATGAAAGAGCTGCATAGCTCTAGCTCTTTTTGCTTAGTAAAAGAAATGAACATATATTATTCTTTTCAAACTGGCTGTTTTAGCACAAATATACTATAACATTAAAAATGATAACTTACTGTGCAAATATGTAATTTCTTATCACTTACTGCAGCATAACGGGCAAATGAGTTAAATTGTCTGATAAGACAGGTGTTTGTAATTCTTAAATATATAATTCAGTGTGCCTGTGGAATACTTCATAAAGGACTTTTTTATTGAATTGTAATTCATAGCAAAAAAAGTGTGAACCTTTGAATACTAAAGGGAAATAAGTAAGTAAAAAAATAAATTGCACTAGACAGCTAAACTGAGGTGGGGATGACTGGAAGTAGACATATGCCTGTGAGCTAATCACACTAACTCTTCTTGTGGTTAATTGAGAAAAATTGGCACTTCCAAAGGAAGATTGATAACTTCCTGAAATAGAGATTTGAACAAGGTCAAATGAAAAACCTTTTGAGCTGATTTTATTCCCTCATTGATTTTAAAGGGAGCCTAAGGTGATTATGTGTAGAGCGGGATGGCTAAAATTTAAACATACAATAACTAGAGAGACAAAGCTCAAATTTACAATTTTTTCAGAGAATGTAGATATGCTGTGCTAAACTTTTAGAAAATATGCACACTATCTTTAATATCTGTTGTGACGATTACACTGGAGAAATGATGTAAATTTATTTCTGAATAGATCATGAAGGCAACATAAATATTAATAAACAGTGGACAAAAATTGTCAGACTGACAGGTAAAAGGAGAGAATTTGTTTTACAAACAGTGTAGAAGGCATTCAAATTCTGAATTATATTTACAGATTCTTCTGAGGGTGAACATAGGAAGACTGTTATACTGAGATACATACATATATATATATAAACATTATACATATAATTAGATTGGTGAGTAGATGGGGAACTATACTACTATAGTAGATGGGATATCCACTATTTTCAGGTAAAAAATTATGACACCAAACATTGATTTGAATGAATCATGAAACTATTCTTAAGTAGAACATGAACTCTAACAACAATAAATACATCCTTCATATTTGAGACACCATATTTTTCATATACAATTTACAACACATGGATCTTTAAACTCCCTTTCTTCATTTAAATGAATGCAGCAGAGAGCATCCGACGCCTTCCCACAGTAATACGGGAGCATGAGCAGAGCAAGGATGCTATTCACCCATGCTCTGCGTGTTCTCCCACCCTGAAGTCTCAGTACCATTTAGAATTCATATTTATTCAATAGTTTCCAGTTGAGGCTTCAGGTCTATTCCAATCACTTACTTCTTTGAACCTGCAACTGCAATTTAGACTAAGACCTTAAGCCTGAAATTATTCGTACCAAACCAATAAAATTAATCATCTGCATAAATTTATTTATTTTTTTCAGTGAAAAGGCTCACACAAAAGAATATAAACTTGGAAGCAGGAAGACATTAGGAGATTATTTTTCTGCATTCAGTAGAAATTACACTTTAAAATTACATCCAAAAGAGCACATTATGCCTAAATGCTATCTAAAAATAATGAAATTTAAAGACATGATTCGAATTAAACATACTTTCCAAGTTTCAGGAGCGGAATTTGAATTAATCTGCCTTCAAATGGACCCTAAATTTGCATTAAAATCAAATGAAGGTCTAAAAATGTACCCCCAAATATTTAAGAT
Organism: Hylia prasina; assembly: GCA_013397195.1. Classification (NCBI taxonomy): domain Eukaryota; kingdom Metazoa; phylum Chordata; class Aves; order Passeriformes; family Sylviidae; genus Hylia; species Hylia prasina. The sequence goes on from VYXD01012920.1 coordinate 134,417, forward strand.
ATATCTTTAAAATATATTACAGGTGCTATCTAATTTTTAAAAAAATGTTAAGCATAAATGAATTTTATATGCTATAAAGCATAGTGAGTCTTGACAATTTTTCTAAGAAAAAATATATAAGCAGATTTATCTTGACAAAACCATTCAGAAGAGGAGTTAGATGAAAGGCAAATGATAAATTGCTGAAATTAAGCCTATTTAGACAAAGTTTAAAAACTTCCTTTTATTCAGGGTCCTTATGTACTCTCATTAGAAAATAAGACATTGATCCCTGTAGACTTTATAGTTAATTACATTCTGATAGCTCAGATGTTTCATCTAGATTTGTCCAGATAATTTGATACTTCATGACTGAGGGGAACAAAGAAGGAAGGACAAATACAGGCACGTGTAGGTTTCTGAACACACTTTAAGAGTCTGTGGTATGATTTGGTTCAATATAAAGGAAACTAAACAGAAATGTTTATATGCAATCATATATATCTATGCAAAGCACATGTGAGTCTATACTGGACTGGCAGATACAATTCAACACCCGTGGAAGCAGGTGTCTCATTGGAGGACATTTCAAATGGAATTTTATGCTTTTGAATTGACAACTGAATTGCACTTCAAATGAAAAGTCAGTCATGTCCTAAAATGAATATTCAGCTGTTCTCTGTCAGAGATATGATTCAGTTTCTTAAAATAAACATTTAGTTGTGCCAGATTTGGCTTGGGTACAGTTAATTTTCTTCAAGTGCCTGTCATGGTGCTGTATTTTGGATTTGTGATGAACACAGGATTGATACTCTAGAGATATTTTTGTCATTGCTAAGCAGGGCTCACAACGAGCCAAGGCCTTTTCTGCTTTTCTTGCTGCCACACTCGTGAGGAAGTTGGGGATGCAAGGGAGGTTGGGAGGAGATACAGCCAGGACAGGTGAGGTGACTCAAAATGACAGAAGGGAAATTCCAGACCATATGATGTCATGCTCAGAACAGAAAACCTATAAGATAAGAAGGAAGAAGTGAGGGATGTTTGGACTGATGGCATTTGTTTTCTCACTGTTATGCGTGATGAGTCTTGCTCTCCTGGAGGTTCACTGCTGCCCGTGGGAAGCAGTGAATTTATTGCTTGTTTTCCTTTGCTTGTGTATGTAGTAGCTTTTGCTTTTCCTATAAACTGTCCTCACCTCAGCCCAAAAGTTTTCTTTTTTTTACCCTTCCACTTCTCTCCCTGATCTTGCTGGTGGGGGAGTGAGACAGTGGTTGTTGGCTTGGGTGAAACCACGACATTGCTGTACTTTTAGTTGGTCTTGGACAACCAGTGTAATTTCTACCTGATATTGCTAGAGGCCAAGGTTCTCCTGTAATGTCTGTTACATCTGTGGATGCTATGTGAATATCCTGGAAAACTCACGGCATCACAGGAAACACTAAATAATTTCAGCATACTCTAATTACTCTGTAATAGTCTGCTTTATAGTAAGATAAAATATTTTCCAAGTCCCATTCACTGTATTAATGACACCTCCATTGCTGAGAGTGGGAGACTGATAACCCATCTATGTGCAGGCATAAAAAGATAAGCTTCTTAACCTGCGGCTGAATCCCACATGAGACAGTTCCAATAAAATATGAATTTTTAATCCTTTAAGGATGGGTTCTTAAAAGCATACATGCAGGAACAGTCTCACAAGAAATTAAATCTTACAAAGTAAAGAGAAATGTTTGAAACACATTATGGCACTGTTGACATGACTCCAGAAAAGAGTTTGTACTTAAGTCGTTTTCTATCAAAAACTTCCCATACAGTCTTAGAAAGTAACTTTCTCTTTACATAAACTTTTTATTTTATGTGATTACTTGACGTTCTTTACATTAAGCAAGACAATTTTAAGGTTAATATTATATTGCCTATGAATTATTTTGGCTTAATAGATTTGTGAAGACACTTACCAAGTTTTTATACTCTATAACTTTCCCTCCCTCCAAATTTGACTCAGTGGCACCTGGCATACTCAGAAAAAGGGAAATATGTTACTGGTTTATTGTTTTTCTTACTAAAACAAGATTAGCTATCAATTAAATTGTGAGGAATACACAAAGATGCTGTAAACCTTTCTTCTGAACAAATCTTTATATAGGCAATCCCCAAACCCATTTGTGTGTACAAGGCCAGCTAAGTGAATGCCAAGGACAGCATAAAATTTATTTTACAATTAAATTATACCCACATATATGTGGAATATACCTTTTTAATATGTGCAATGGAAAATTTTACTTTGCATATTTGTTAATACTATAAATGGTTTATAATTACACTTTCCATTATTCTAAACTCTTTAATACCATCAAGTTAAAAAGGACTCCATTAGAATCACAAGACCTGTAAAGGCTTACGAGAACGAAGCATCCAAAAGATAAACACTGTCACTTTGAAAAGGAAATTAATTCCATTATAACATCTGTTTGAGATAAGTAGGATGAGTAGTTCCCCAGCTTTATGTCTTTATTAGATTTGAAGAGATCACTAGCATAGACCAGTCTTCGGACTTGCAGTTTGCTAAAGTTAGTGTAATGAATCTCAGCCTCCAGGTAGAAAATATAGGGTTTATTTTCAGAAGTTTGAGAAATAAAGTTTTAAAAGCATTCCAAAATGTTAGTCCTTGCACTCTGCAGCAGACACTTTTTTTGCTCTTTTTCATAAAAACACTCCCTCATTTGTGCTGACTTAAAAATAGAGTTCTGGACCTGAAGGACAATAGAAAACTTCAAAGAAAAATGAGTCTCTTTAGAAATGAGATTGAGGACTATATTACTCGGCAAATTCCTCATTGAAGTCTTTCCCTCACTTTGTACAAAGTCTTTCTAAAGTATTGTCATTCCTACCATTTAATAGGTGTGGGGAACCAGGAGGGACAAGGGAGAAGCTGTTTTCCAATGGAGAACAAGCCCCTGTGAGTTTGAAAAAAGCAAGGATTTGCATTGGTCCATTTTGGCGCGCTGCCAGCATTCTGTAAACCCCACCCCTGAGTTAGGGGATAAAAGAAAGGGACTGGGATTGTTAGGGGTCTTTTGGAGCTAATAAACCCCTCTGGAAGGTCACAGATTCTCGTACTTATTTTCCGTGTCGCCTGAAGAACCTGCTAGCCGGGAAAAACTGCTTGCCCCAGACTGTCAAAGAGTCTGGGAAGCTGAGGACAGAAACCGTTCTGGTGAGAATGGACCTCGGGACGGCTCGTGAGAAGCTGAATCCAAGAACCTCAGCTGACAGGGAGAAATTCCCAAGGCAGAAATAAATAGGTTTCAACTGAGAGCTTAGAAAAGGATTGTTGCTTAGCTAGTACTTAAACAAAGCATTAAAGACATCTTTTCTATGATACTCAAAATTGTTTGAACTTTGCCTGATTGCCCTTTTTTCAAAATGTGTTTCTTCATAGTTTGGAAATGCTCAAACTATATAGTCCTTTCTCTTTAATGTGTGCAACTCTTATAGCTGTAATAAAATTGACTCTGGTTTAGTGGTTATCCAGGGAGTTTAGCTATTTTTAGACTTGTATTACAACATCATTTCCTCTAACTAAAACCTATTTTTCTAAATTTATTTTGAATTCAGTCACTAACTTTCAAATTGTTTGTGTACAGGGTGTAAGTCATCTAGGGAGATAGAAGGTCTTTTTTTCATGTTTTCATATTGTCAGCTTGAGAAACCTGGTTACAAAAGCACAAAACAAGATAGGACTGTCTATTCTTCCCATTTGATTAAATTAGTCTGACTGATTAACTATGAGAATAAAAAAAAAGATACTGGGTGTCAGAGGGACTGACTAAACACTGGCACCCTCATTATTCTTTTAAGAATAGAAAAACTTACAATATCAAGTATTTCAGGATTGCAAGAGCTGTGTCTGATTAGCCCAGTTCAAGAATTGACTATGTGGGTGGTACAGGGGCAATACAGCCAAAATCTGTGGCTCACCAAGCTGAGCATTCTTTGTACATGAGGTCCATTGTCAGCATATCCATAACTGATTTTGGCAATGTGGATCCTAAATCCTCAGAGCATTGATAATTTCTAGGCCTCAGACTGCCTTGCCTTCCCCTACCTTTCCTTATCTCAGTCCTGAACTGCAACGTTCCTGCATGGGAGCAAGAAGATTGTGCATACACTGCTCTGTGTCCCTCCTGCACCAGAAATTTGCTGGCCCTTCAATTTTTCTAAAAGGCACTTACAGCAAGCCTAGGTTGTCCTAGGACAGAAAAACTGCTCCTGGGGTCAGAAAACATGGCAAAGCTTTGTGTTTTGCCAAGGAAGATTTGTCCTCCTCTCTTCCAGACTAATCTGATATGTGCTGATTTACCTTGTACTCGGCCCAGTTGTCATACATGTCCATGCCATGTGTAAATTCAGTTTCCCAGGAAGGCACAGGGATCCTAAACATTCTTAGGACTCTGATATTGATATGTGCATCAAGTGACTGAAGAGTAGAAGCACAGAGAAAACATTTTAGTAAGGTGTTTGGGACACCTTTCTGTTACAAAAAAAAAAAAAAAATTCAGCCCCACTGCTTAACCTTATTTAAAAAAATAGACCAAGAGCCACTGAGTAAAAAAAAAAACCCTCCTTGTTCCTTAAATACTTTTTATAGACGACATATTCATTCCCATCTTCTTTTCCTGGATGGATCTTGTGAAATAAATATACATTGTAAAAGTTCAATATAAAATTACCAGATTTAGTAACCTGAACTTTCACTAAAAATCTGTGCTGAGCTGAAGTTTTGTAACTAGCTGAGCCATTTTAAGAATCCATGGTTGCCAAAGAAGGTCCGTTGCACTCTTCTCATTCCCATCTCACTTCTGTCTTCCTGCTTTTCTATTCTTGCCTCTCTCTGCTCCCAGAAGCACTTTGCTGGGTATTCTTAGGGTTGTCTCAGATTATTAAACCCATAAATTCCTCAAATCACATAGAGGAAATATACATTAGTAAACTGAAGCAAGCTAGGCTTGTGCAGCCAAGCTGGCATGATTTGTCAACTTCCAAATTACTGAACACTTTTACTAGCCAAAACAAAGCGGTGCATCTGAATCACTTTTCTGAAATGGTTCCTGCCAAATCATCCTTACTAATTCCCAAATTAGACCTGGGAAATGTTTGCAGAGTTCTAATTCACATTGCCCAAACTCATGCCAGGGATCTCTCCAACAAATCAACAGTATAGGCAAGCCAATTTATCATTTTGTGCTATTTGCTGTTGCAGGTATATTCCATTTATTCCTAGTTTGTCTGACTGAAGAGTTCAGTAGCTCGGCCAATATGTAACAGAGAAGCAAGTAAGCACCAATGTGCTGAATGAAGCTTAGTTTGGACAAACAGCAAAATGTTAAATGATTCAGAAGACATCTGAACGATGTTCCTTTCCGACATATATTTTGCAGATGTTTTCCATAAATCTGTTACCCTAAGCTTTACCTATTACAATGCAAATTCTTAATATTTGGAGATAGATGATGTGTTATGAAGCTTTATGACATTGCCTGTAATGGATATTTTCTGCGTCCTTATACTGTAATTTATATTGCCTAAAAAGCTTTTCCAAATCCTTTTAATTCTCCAAACACAATTAGATTTGATTCTTTTCATGGGTATTTCTCAAAACCATATGGTTTCAAACACATCATTCAGAGCTGTGCATCTTATTCTCTACTTTTGTCCAAAAGTAACCCAGAATTGTTGTCTGACCAGTTAAAATGAAGCAAGGTTTGTTTGATTGGTTTTTGGACAAGACTAAAAGCTTGTCTTTAATTCCTATGAAGAAGCTGATTTTTTTTTTGTTGGAATAATTATTTTAATGTTGCTGGAATAGCTCTGTGTCATATAGTAAATGTGTATAAACACTGTTATTACAGACCTGGAGAGAAGTTTATAATTTTAAATTACACAAATGACCAGAATATAATATTTTTCTTTTAGAAAAATATTTCAACATGAAGATCACAATTTGCATAAAATGCAGAATTTATTGATTTATTGTAAGATGGCCAACAACACCTAAAGTAATAGGTTAAATATATTTTTTTCTTTTCTAAAGTAAAGTATTACAAAATCAGCCAATTTCTAGACTTACAATATAAAACTATACACATATTAGACAAAAAACTCAAAGAAACAAAAAATCTAACAATAAACAAAACCCCCCACAACAGAAAACAATTATGCCCTAAGCCCAGAGTAATTACATTTATAATGAGAAAACATTTTCTAGAGGTTAAACATAGCTTTTCAATTAAGTTCTACTGCACTTTGAATATTTTATTCTAATTGGACATGGCTTTTTGTCTGATTCTTTGATACTTTTTAAATGTGAAAAATACTATAAATTCAAATATGAAGAAGTGGATCATTTATATTCTTTATTGCCACTTAATTTATAGCTGAAAACCTCACTAAAATTAATTTTGGCTTTGGAAATACGGGAAGATGTTTGCATTCATCGTTCATCAAATTTAGGAAACTGACACTAGAAATCCTGAAGCATTTTATAGAAACAAGACTTGAAAGTATCATGTTTGGACACAAAATTACAACAGTGCAGAAAAGCCAGAAACAAACTTTACGCATTAAATCTGTTTATGAGAGTTTTTATGGAGTCCTGAAGCATTATTAAAGGATCATATAAATGGATTTCAAATAGAAGAAAAATGGAAAAGTAATCCTTAAAGTCTGAATAGATAAGATTTATCTTCCTTACCAGCCACCTGAAATTGAAATGGTGTGTTCAGATCTTTGTCTAGATTCCCTCAAAATAGTGGCAGCAAATGGTGGCTTTCAAAAGACAGTTTAACAATTTATCCTGCTCTAAAAAGTCAATGAGCTTTGAGATGAAGCACTTTAAAAGAGTGCTGACTTCACTCCACTGACAGCAGAGGAAGCCTCATCTGTTAGGTGACATTAGAACTGATATATTTTTATCAGGAGGGTAGGATCCTTCTACTAAACTTTACAGTATAAATTCCCATATCTCAGCTAGTCATCCTAGAGTTTTATTACTCATGAAGACAGAGAAACACTTCTGGAGTTCTTTCAACTAATCTACCTCAGTAGTTTACCTTGGATTTTAAATAATCAGATGTTTGTGTAATAAATAGGCACTCTCAGAAATGTTTCTTTATCTTCATTGTATAAAGAAAAAGAGAAATAGTGGGTTAAATATAGGCATTCACGTTTTTTGAAATTCTAAGTTTTTCCTGGTGAGTTCCTCTAAAGGCTCTCCAGTAAAAGTAATTTAATTTTGATGGGGTATGTTGGAAATTTGATACGTATCAAACAAAAAAAAATCTAGTCACCCAGAGAGGACATACCTATATTTATCCAATCCAACTTCTTTCTGATACAAAAGGAAAATTCTCTGGGATTTGGATCTATCAAGAGAAAAAACAGATATCAGATCATGCCAATATAAAGATTTTAAGAAGCCATTGTTTATTATAGCTGAAATTATAACAATATCTGTATAGTGTCTCTCTACATTTTCATGGGATCTCATGTAGGAAATTAGCAAATACATTTTTTAAATATATGTAGTCAGGGTTAGGTAGTCAGAATTAGGAACGTGGAAGAACCAGAAGACATTTAACGCCAGAGTATGTACAAGAAAATAGATACTTTCCTAAGTGGGCCTGTAAAGAAGTGTGATTCATCAGCTTTGTGCTTCATTCAGAGGTCTGAAACCATATGACAGCAGGTCAGGAAATCAGATGGCTAAATTTGTTATCACCCTAGACATCTTCATCATTCACTCACAGATGTTATTGCTCAAAAAACCAGATATCTGAGTTATTTGTGCAACAGGTCCTGCATCATTTAAGATTTCAGTTTCCTAAATATAAAATAGAGTTATTTCAATTTAATATGTTAAGTTAAACTTATTGAAGTTCTTGCCATGATGGTTTAGAAACTTTCCAAACCATCAGACATTCTGCTCAGTGGCAGAATCTATCAGAAGGACAATGTGGGAGACTGGTGGCTGTTGCTGCTTCAGCTGTCTGATTTTAATCCTCCATCATATGTCTGCTGGAGTCTTTAGTGAGATAAAGCACTGCCAAGGATCAGACAGACTATTAGTGAAATAGATCTTAATTAAGGGTATTGATTTATTGTGAATTTAGGCCTAGAGCTTTTTCTCCTATTCTGCCTTGAAAATCCAAGGACAAAATATTTCTCAGGGGGAAGGTTAGCTGACTTTGGTAAAGCAAAAAACAAGTACTATTTTTATTTAACTTCCACACAAAGTTAGTACAGGTTTCTACCTAGCACCTCATCTTCAATTCCACTAAGTTACTAGATTAATTACAAGATCTCAAGTAACTTTCCTGAATAGCTTTTCTAAGTTAAGAAATCATTCCTATAAGCTAAACATATTTAGTGTTTGCATTAAAATTAAAGAAATTGAAGCCATACAGAATGTCAGGTTCACTGTTCCATAAACTGTCCTACTACAAGAAGCTTCTAATCTATATATCAAAGTCAGGATGAGAAAAAAACAAAAAGTAATGAGAACTGGCAAGAAAAATGTGGGAAACCCACTTCTTTCCAAGTTCATATTACTAAGACTTTCTTAAAGATTATAGAGACAAATAAATTTAGTATTATATAATTAAGTATCCATTGACCATCCAATAACTTTATGATAGCTGAGGAAAATAATGTAAAGACTATATGCCATTTTTTCTCTATCAAATCCAGAGATACTTATTTCCTAAAAAAACTCTATTCTTATTTCTAGAAAATTCTAAAAATTCTTCTTTAGAAAATATATACAAAATGCATTTTGTGAGAAAATTATGGAATAGAAAAAATATCTGATTTCATGTTATGGAATTATGAATATACCTAATACAACATAACACACAATACAGGGAAACAGCCCTTTGATAGCCTTTATGTATAATAAACACTGTCCCATGAAGAAAAATAAGAAAGTCTTTGTATAGAATACAATATTACATGCTGTTATTCAGTTTGTCACAGAGACTGGAAATTTTTTTGGGAAAAATACAGTCAAGGACTATGATATTTATTTGTTAAAGATTATTAAAACCAGGAAAAAGTTGTATAAGATGAATCGGCAATAGCCTGTTGTGTTCATGGTATTAGAAACATTATTTCCAATAACAATAATTAAATGTGCATGGTTTCTCATTATAATGAATTTGCAGTTCACTGAGGAAGTGTGAGCAAATGTAGATAAGAAAATTTCACAATTTTATTTTAACAATATTTCTCCAAGGATCTTTAAAATTTGATAGATAATTGAGACAAGTTAGTATAGATGCTTTTATATGACTTGAACATTGAAAGATAACTTTATGATGTTTCTCCATAACACAGCTAACCTTGTCTGTTGTGTAGAACTACTTGGCAAAAATTCATATTTGCTATTGCACAGTTTCCTAAGCACATTTTGACAGCCATATTACACTCACAGATGAATACAGTTTGCTTGCTTGTGAGCAATATAGAATTTATCTTTATGTGTCCTGTTCTGAAGAGTTATCAGTTCTTTTATGCATACCACAACAGTTCTGCTTTGTTAACTTGTTCTTTATCAGATTTATCCTCTAGTGCAATTGTCTGTAATCAGCCATGTGAACCCAGACATGAAAGTAGCTGTATGGCTGACTAAGGACACAAAGCATACCCATAACTAGGGCCAAAGACAATAGATTCTGAGAGCTTTTCACAGAGGGAAAATTCTAACATCTTCTCCTTCTCCCACTACACTATGGGATTAGGCTGCTTTGTACCAGTGAGGGGACAAAGTCACCCACCTATTAGTCTTTGCACAACTCCATTAGTGGCATGATGTAGCTCTGAAAAAACCGATTTTGACCCTTGTTTAGTGAGCAACATGGGGCTCAAAATCCATACACTGGTGTCTTCTACAAACAAGCATTCACAAACAAGGAAAATAGTCAATTTTGTCCATTTTGTTTCCTACAAAAGTGAAATACAACTGGAAGGTGTGCTAGTTTTTCATTGATTGAAGAAAAACAATGGCAAAACCAATTAGTGACTAGCTTTGAACATTGATCGCCTGTGAAACCAATTAAAAAGCTGGATACGCCTCTGGGACTACACAGGTTAAAAATCAGGAAAAATCCTGGGAAATTCTCTTTCCTTCAGGCCTGGGAAGAGGTAACAAGTGGGCCGGCTCCCTCCTTGCCATGGGGGCCCTGCCAAGGGTTCCTTCCCGGGAACCTAGCTGGGTCCTGGGTCGAGGCCGGGCCCTCGGGCTGCTGGGCACGGGGAGGGGAGAAGGAGAGAAGGCCCCATCCTGGCCGGATCAGGCCCAAGCAGCTGCTGACATCTTGCTGCTAAAGCCGCTCCCCGTCGCTGCCCCGGGAAGCCTAGCAGGGCCGGGCCGGGCCCAGCAGCTGTTAACATCCTGCCACTAAGCTCTTCCCCCAGAGACAACAGCTGCCAGGCAGAGGGAGGGTGGGGAGGAACCCCAGCCACGGACATTCTGCTGTTGAGATCTTAGCCCCTTCTTCCCCCCTGGGGCAACTCTGCAGCCACGCAGAATGGCCCCACAGCAGCCAGAACCCCGAGATCCTGGCCCAGCCCGAGTGCAGCCTGAATCTACCACCTTCAGCCACTCCCCAGAAGAAACCATCATGCCCTCTGCAGGCTTGGGCGAGATATTAACTCTTTCCTCGCACAAATGAAACTCGAAAAGCACTAATCCTCTCTTAAGTCAGAGAAAAGGACAGAGTGAAGCTATGTAGAGAGACAATATGAAGACATCAAGGTTAATGAAGGAAGAGTCAATGTGTAGATGGAGGAGAATGAGATGCCTAGTCTTAGGCTGAAATTCTTTTGTAATGCCATGGTAAGGGACTGTAATATACTAGAATATAAGTTGTGGAAAATGTATTGGAGACATGAGAGTGTTCAGATTGCAGATACGAGCAAAGGTATTTGCGGTGAATTCAGTAAATATTGAAATAGCTGTGATCTTATGAGAAGCTTGAACAGAAAGAGAGATGAGATGAAGATGAAGATCTGCCCCCAGGAAGAGAAGGAGACGTCTGTTCCTAAAGATGAGGATGATTTTAAAACTAGATGCAGAGAATTTTTGGTTTTGAACCACTCATCCTTAAATGGTACTCCATGATTCACATGGCCCATAATGCAGCTGTGTGATATAGGAGGAACTTCACAAATGCAGATTCTCAGGCGGCTGTTATTTGTGAGAATTGAAGCCATCAGAGAACTGTTCTTCTTGTGGGGAAGTTTCCATGGTGCAGAAAAAGAGAATTCTCTCTCTAAAAGAACTGATGAGAGACTATTTTTAGAGGTAGCAAACTGATCTTGTTTTAAATGTTTTCTCTGCACGTTGTCAATGAGAAAGGAAAGGAAAGTTCTGGGGGAGGAAGAAGTGTTCTGAAGTTTTTACTCTGATTCTTATTAATTTTTTCCTCTCTTGTAGTTTTGTTAATAAACCTTTCTTTATACCCTTTAAAGTTTGAGCCTGCTTTGCTTCTCTCATAATCCTATCTCACAGCAGAAAAGGACTGTATAATAATTCTAGTGGATACTCAAACCACTACACATAATTTGGGAAACAGATATAGGTGAACTCAGACTACTACAGAAGGAAACTTAGCAAGAGAGGAATTGACTCAGAATGAGAGACAGACAATTTGTCTAGGTCTGAATATTTGTCAGATATGTTCCATATATATATATATAGATATATATATATATAACTGAATTCCTTCTGATGGACTCAGGTAGTACAGAAGAAATGCTTTAAATGGGAGATGAGTGAATTTCTCCCTAAGTCATACCTTCAAGCCATATTCAATTTCCCTTGCACATATAGTTACATGATGCAGGAAACGTCATTACATTACATTACATCATTTACCATATCTACAGTTTGTAGTGTTGGTTTCCAGAGATCTAGACTCTCACTTTGAGTTTTGTAGAGTAAGCCAGAAGCATCCAGACTTGTTTTTTTGGAAGGAGTCCTAACAGTAGGAAAATTATCCTTCTCAATGAGCCAGAACAAACCCAACTCATCAAACATAATTTTGATAATGAACATCACCATTTTACATTCAAATACTCCCAAAATGGTGGCAATTTATTAATGTCACATTAAAGGGCTCAATTCATTATTCTGTTTCAGTAAAGAGGCAGTTAATGAGTGATGCATGCACGTGGACAAGCTTCTAATTAGACCTTCTCTGTGTGTTGAAAGCTTGGTGCTGGGATACTGAGCGACTGCCAGCCGACTATTGACTTTTTTCCCTCTTTGCTGAACATGCTTATTTATACAGCTTATTGCTAATGAGATGCTAATTGAGTCTGCCATATCTAAATAAAAAAAACCCTTGAGTTTATTGCTGAATCCACTGAACAGAGCTCCATTTCAGACTATTCTCCCCTGATTCATTTTCCTCTGCACTCTCTGTGCTTGATTGAAAAATAATTTTGAACAGTAGGAACAGGATGTCAATTAAAAAAAAAAAAAGAAACAAAACAAACACCACCACATTATTTCTAATATTAGTTTAGAAAAGAGCCTAGTAAATTTATGCCTGGGAATTTACATTTAGTTTTACTTAAAGCAATGCCAAAATGTACTCAAGTATGTGGTGAATACTGTGCAAAAATGTATAAATGCAAGTTTCAATGCCCTGGAGATGTTCCAATATAATCATTTTGCATGCATGGAATGCAAACAGCCTAAATGATCATCACAAAAACAAGAAAGCACATTAAGAAAAGCGGAATGAAAGCAAGGATTAGAGCAGTTAAATCATTTGGTTAGCTAGTTAAGGGTTGTACAGGAATGAAAGCAAATCTAATGTGAAGATAAAGTCCTGCTTTTATGACCTTTAGCTTATTATTCATCTGGCACTAAATTCAGTTGAGTGCATTTCACACTCTTTTTCTGTATAAAGTTTTATAATTTTTGGATAAATTTTGGAAACATTTTTAGCACTGATTTTGGAAAAAAATCTCTAAAAAAATGCTTGATGTTTTTCAGATATCAGTGGCTGAAAAGGTATTGAACAATGTCTTTGGGATAAAATACTTTCTAGGCATGCCATCTAAAACAAGACTGCAAAACCCTCCATTGCATCATTCATCATCATTTCTTTTGTAGTGGCAGCAGTTCACTGTAATTTGTCTTGTGATTTTGTTTGAATGCTTTTCCATGGTTTGTAAATTCTTCTAGGCTATGTGAGTAAAAGCTGATCACAAAGACTTGGCAAGGAGCAGAGGACAATGACAGGTGAAAATCTATAGTGACGTAATAAGGAGCACACTAGATAAGCTCCTCCACAAACAAATATCAGAAGAGAATAATAAGATCACTGCCCCTGCTGTGAAAGACACTATGACACATCAAAAAGAGACTGTCTCTGGAAAGTCATCAAGTCTAGAGGGATATTGCCTAAAGCGTAGTAGGACTTGGAGTCCAGTGGGAAGAGAACATACAGATTGTGTAAAACTTACAAGCTATCTTAAGAGAACTGGTAAAACGTGAAATGTTTGGGGAAAGGACCAAAAAGGGGAAAGAGATTGGTCAGTATACTCATCTGGAAAACTCTGCACCTGTTCACTGCAATCTAATTTATACTTTATTGAATACTTCCTCTGTCTTGGGGTTGACTGCATTTCCTATCTGAAGCTAGAGAACTCTCAGCCACATAAGCTGAGTCCTAAGAGAAGAGTTCTATTTCAACAAGCTCCTGGAGTGGAAAGTTGATGCTTGAGGGGCCCATCTCTGGATGACAGCAACTAGGGGAGACTGGGGTCTGGGAGCCAGCAACTGACTTGACCATATAAACCTCACTATAGGAGAAGGTCCTTGTGTGCCTGTATATGTATATGTATATATGTATACGTATATGTATACGTATATGTATATGTATGTGTGTGTATGTGTACATGCTAGTATATTCCACTAAAAAGATTTAACACTGTTTTGAAAGAGGGAAGGAACAGGATGAAGCCATTGATGTTGTTCACTGTGTTTCTGTGTGTGTGGCAGCACAGGCATGGCTCTGTGTACTATTTCTAGTGTGTGTGTTTGTGGAGGGGATGTATTCATCCTCACTGATTGCTGGAGTGAGAGCATGAAAATTCAGTGGCCCTGAAAATATGGGGCTGTGACAGGAGAAAAGAGCTTGGGCCCAAATTTATCTATCTCAAAATATTTTACTAGGAATCTTAGTCTCTGAGCCAAATAAGTTAGAGAGCCCTCATCATTGGAGATATTTAGATTAAAGAAATATCCATCAAGAATGGCATATATGCAATTGATCTTACTTGGGGCAGAACGGACAAGCTAAATGAGGTCACTTCCAGCCTTATGATCTCATTAATCTCCATCATTTGGACCATTATTCACACTCTAGGAAATAAAAACAGCTATTGACAGAGATGGACTTGTTCTTTCTGAAAACAAGGAGGGTAAAGGGTGAGTTTGTATCCTGGACGAGACTCAAAAGGTGAGCTGCAGATACCTGAAAAGCTGTTATAGACCAGTGTCACTCTTGTCAGTAAATAAATGATGAGAAGAATAAAGGGAGTGAGAACAAACTGTGTATCAGATGGTTCAGATTAGACATTTAGGAAAATATTCATCATTAGAAAAGCAATGTAGCACTGCAGCAGGATTGCCAAAGCAACTGAAGAAAACTTTCATCCTTTGCATTGTATTTAAAGCTCAGTAGGATAAATTTGCAGATGCCCTGATCTATTATTGTCAATGGACCTGCTTCAAGGGGGAGCTGAACTGTATGACCTGCAGCAATCCCTTACAAACAGCAGTTCTGTGATTCTGTGACCTCTTTGACAACTGCTTTGAATGACACTGGGCAGGTCATGTTGCAGCAGTTTGTTAATAGGGTGGACACAGGCTGTCATGACTTAGCTGGGTAACTGATATGAGCATGGCTGGAGTTTTAGCACATTTGTGTGATCAGTGCTGAATTTTTCTGTTTCATCTTGAAGATAACCCCTTTCACAGCATTAAAAAATGGCATGACACTCCTTCACAGCTGTTATATCTGAATCAGCAATGTTCAGTTTTTCTTAGGATCCTATTATCAGAAGGAACAGCCTATACTGTGGACTACCCATGCCTTGTAACAAATTATCAACTTAATGTTTTATACTGAAATTAGGTTGTTTGTATCAACTTAATATTTCGTATGGAAATTAGGTTATTTGTATTGAAATTAAGCTATTTGTATTGAAATTAGTTCTAACAAATATGCTTGTGCAAAGGAGTCCATGGCAGTTCAAAGCAGTTTAATGCAAGAACAAAACACCAGTTAAGAATTTTCAGATATTAAATAAGAATTTTTTTAATAAATTATCTTCCTCCACTGCTTATGACACCAGTTAAGAATTTTCAGATATTAAATAAGAATTTTTTTAATAAATTATCTTCCTCCACTGCTTATGGGCTTTGTCAGATAAGATGCAGATGTGTAGGATGAAATAAGCTCTCTTTACAGAAAATAGAGAGACATAAGCACTGTTAGGGTGTCATTTACACACCCTAAAGTTAATATTTAAAAAGATAGAAAGGAATTGTATCTATTATATTCATTTTCCATAAAAAGTGACTAAGGAAAGTAGCTTAGATGCTTTTGTTCATATTGTAGATGTCTCTGTATGCATAGATGCAAGATGAAGTAGAAGCCTTTGAAGCATTACAAAGCAGACAAAAGCAGCATAGTGTGTGCAATAAAAAGAAACTCATGATGGGCTTCAGGATCCCGCACTCTTAGGAACTGAGCTAGTAAAAAGAAAAAAAAAAAAAAACAC
Source organism: Hylia prasina (assembly GCA_013397195.1). NCBI lineage: Eukaryota > Metazoa > Chordata > Aves > Passeriformes > Sylviidae > Hylia > Hylia prasina. The sequence goes on from VYXD01012920.1 coordinate 150,260, forward strand.
ACACAAAAAAACCCACCAAACAACCTTCCTGGCAATTTTCTCCACTCCTTTAGAGGTAAGAGGTACTAGACAAGTTCCACAGAGGATTTTTTGTTACTCACTGGTGCTCCTGGGTTTCCTTATCCATGATGCATGAAGCTTTCTTTAGCTGATGATGAGAGTTAAAAAGTTAAAAAACAGCAAGGATTTAAGGATTTCCACAGACTTTTTTTTTTTTTTTTTTTTTTTTTTTTTTTTTTTGTTTTGGTATTTTTTTTGACACAAAAAGGGGTCNTTGGTCTGGGCATATTTTTGGACAGCAAAATGGTGCAATTCTACTATTTCATATTCATTTTACCATATAACTACTTGAAACAGAAAGAAAGCTTAGAATAATTTCCAAAGAGCTACCTATTGAAATGAGATGGCTATTTATAAGAGCTCCAGAGCTTCAATAGCAGTTATATATAGCATCCCAAATGAGCCTTTCAGTGCCTTTCACATAACATTTTCCCACCCCTTCCACTGCCATCACAAGCCCAGTAGTTGAAATAGGAAAGGGTTGCTAGTTTGAAGATTTGGATAATGTTATGTGAATGGATATGTTAACATGAATATCGTCTCAACAAGTCTAGAAGCTGAAGCCTAGATGTATGGAGAATTTTGATACCAAAAGTTTAAACTTGTCCTGAAACTGTTTTAATGTCTCTTTGTTTATGTAACAGTCTGGCACATACTTTGAACTAGTCATCTGCTCTGAATAGAAAGAGACAGATGGCAATTCATCACACCTATCTTAGACATATACATTTGGACAGGATGAAAAACCTTTTGGAAATGCTTAACTCTTCACTGGATCTAACTCCTATTTATGTTCTTAATTCTGACTTTGGAATTTGTCATTGAAATTGTGCATGATATAATGAGATGTCTACACCGTAAAATGCAACACGGTTTAACGTGATATGCCTTCTGGAGGTGGATAGATCACATGATGTAGTGCTCTTACATGGAAACAAAATACTTCAGGACACAAAATGTACAACCTGTGGAAATCATTCGTTCAAAGATAATAATATTACTTCTTGATGTATGATACCACATTTGTATAATTCATCATTGCTCTGTGATGTGAATACTTGTCAGTTGTCAGCTGTCAGCTGTTTTAGGGAGCTCTCCTTCATGTCTCCCAGTGCTTCTGAACTGTACAGAAGTCCACAAAATATTTTATATAAAGCTATAGTGTTCGCTTGCCACAGGTGTCACTGAACATTATAAAGACTTAGGTATTTCAATATCTTGTGAAAGAGTTGTTTTATAGTGGAGTCATCTGACTACATATAATATCTGCTGTATCTAATATTGTGAAATATTATCTCTGTAAGCAATGAGATATACCTTTGGAAATAAGGCAGACAGGATCAATAACAGGTGAGATAAATTGCCCCACAAATTACATCCAGACATCTAAATTTAGCCAAAATAAAACTTTTATTACCCTAATAGCTTTAACAGAAGTAGCCAAACGCATTTTAAATTAAAAATGGCAGAAAAGGTATCAAAAGATAGTGAGAAAACCCCTGTTGAATTATTTTTTGTACATGCCTCCCATCTTTATTTGAACAGGAGAAAGACCTCTAATTGACTAAAAGGCATAGTATGATGTCATTTCCAGAATGATAGCACAGGTAAGAAAGGCAAGATGAATCATGTCACAGGACATACAAATTATAAAAGATACCTCTGGTTTGTAAGTAGTAATGCAGCTGTGGAAGGTGCTGATGAGAACTCATCTGAATTGCTGTACATGCTTCATCATTTACTATCAAACCCAATGTATCTGCACTGAAAGAGGAAGAAAAAGGGATTATCAGAATGATTAGGAAGAACAAACAGCTGTGTGTGAGAGAACAGAGAAAACACATGAAGGTGGTGATGGCTTGAGAGGCTACCTAGAAGAGAGGCTAGACAGTGTTAAAGGAATAAAGTAGGTATTAAAAGGCCTTCAAAAGATACACCTTGGGCAGTACAAGAGCCTGGCCAGGGCTACACCCAAGATGGACAATGAGTCATGAGTTTTCATACTTTTATAAGTTTTGGTCCATTTCCATATTGGGATCAATTGTCCAATTACAGCTTCAGGTTGTGAAGTCCCATCCTCCCGGATTGCTCTCCTAAATTCACTCCTTTTGGGTCTGATGCTGCAACAGTGTCCTTGGTTCTCAGGCTGCAAAAGGATTGTTTTGTCTAACTACCCTGTGAAAAGAACTCTATATGAAATTTGGAGTCACACACTAAGGCAGTACAGAATCTGGATAATATGAAAGCTAAAAACTTAAGGCATCAGTGGAAGCAAATGTTAATGCCCACATCAGGAAGATTTTTCTCAGCAACGCACAGCATCTCTGCATGACACCACATGTTGAAAGGGCCAAAGTGCTAGTAAATCCCTCAACTCCCACCAACACTTCTGTCTCAGGGACTCCCACAGCACACATGAACATCTCACATTCCAGTTGGCTTGTAGAGCACATATTGAACCAAAATGCACTGCAGGGATTGTTACAATCTCTGTTAACTCCTCCTCTAGGGTGCCTCTCTGTCTGGCCAAAAGATGACACTTTTAGATCAGATTGAATAAATCATGCTTTTTTTTTTTTTTTTTCTTGGATACCTGGAGAGGGGAAAAATAGCAAACCATTGCAAAGATCCTGATGCCTTGTCTGACAGCAGCTACTCATCTATGTGGACTTGGCTACAATGAATTATGTTTCAGCTCATTTAGACCAAATTTGATGCTTCAAATAAAAAAAACCCAACCAAACAAACACCAAAAACCCACACCACAAGAAATCAGCACAGAAAGCTGATTTATGACAAATCCAATATACTTTAAGGGTCATACTACAATCTTAGATGTTGCAAATATAATAAATATGATAGTAAAAAATGGCTTTGGAAAGGAACTGGATATATTAAGCAGTCAGCCTTAAAAGAGACTTCTAATAGATTTATCAGCTTGTGTTGTTATCTAAGCTTTCCTCTTCTTTCTACTGGGAATACCTGCAAACACTGAGATAATGCACTCAGAATCTAGCTACTTTTTATCTGCTGAAAACACACTACTTCTTAGGGGTCAGCGCTTCCTATAACAGGTTATGCATATATATGCTATGTGGATGTAGGATATAGGATATATAAATATATTTATAAATATGTTTTTCATACCTCTTGGTGTGTTTTTAGACACAGCAAGAAAACATATAATAGCTAATCAAGTATAATTTTGTATTTTTAATTGATATATTTATATTCTTACATTTTTGTTCACCTTGTTTTTCATAGCTAGTGGCTCCACATCTGTTTGCCAGTATGATGTCTCATGGTAAAAGACATTTTTCCAAATAGATTTTCTGCACAAAACTACTCTCTCAATAGTTTATGATTTAAATGTGAATTATCTTGAAATATAGTGCCATTATTTGCAGTATACAATTACATTTAGAAGAACTAAATATCATTATTATTATAGCCAATGCTATGTTGCATTTACTTAATTCTTTTTAGGCTGATGTCTTACATATTTGATGTGAGTTCCAAGGAATTGAATAGTCCTCTATTTTTCTTTTTAAAAATTATTCATTATTTAAACCTTAATTATCTAGGTACTCATTTTGATAATCCTATAGAGGAACTTCATTTGCAGAGGCTGAATACATCACATTATCTGAAAATAAGGCCCATACTAAGATCAGGCCTGTTCTTACCTGGTGATATTCCAAAACCACACATTGTTGTCATAAAGTCTTTGGAAATTCAGTGTGATATTTAACATGTTTATTGAAATTTAGTATCCATATTGGTATTTGACTGTGAAGCTAAAATATTTTTGCAGCACGGTGAAAGGGATACTCACATCATGCATTTTCTGCAGCTGTAGGATTCTAACTTGCAGGTGGCTCCGAATAGCAGGTTTTATGCCTCAAATACTTACAACACAATGAAGGAATTTTCCACACTTATACGTTCACAAAACAATATAACTTTTGACAATGTTTTCAGATCAAAATTTCTGCTGGAATCAATGATATATGAGTTATGATAAACAAAATAGTATTTTAACTAGCGGTTGACCTAATAAATATTTATCTCTTCTACACTTTCAGTTATTTATGTTGGAGGGATTGAACTAATATGTAATTTTTTCAAAATACCTTTTATCTTCACCCCAGACTAACCACATTTTTTAGTTTGCTTTTTATTGGCTACATAATTGCATAAAATACTTCTATTATCAGTTCATGTCTATACTTCATTAAGTACTGAATGGCATTTTAGAAACTTAGAAAACATGAATAATTTTAAATATACTGAAATGTTCTTGACTACAGATATTTACTTGAAAGTAGTTTAGTTCACAACAAAACCATGAAAAGATGGTCTTCAGTCATTGATTGGTGCATAAAGAGAAAGCCAATTAAATACCCAAGTCTTAAAATTAAGTTTAACCCTTATTTAATAAAACATGTAAAAGAAATCAGAATACTATGAAATGTGACAAGTAAAGCTCTCTTCAAAGTCACTTAAATTTGTAATTCGATCAGCAAGTTCTAAACACACATAAAAATACCAGTGATCCAGAGTACATTTTTATGTCCAGTATTAATTTGTAGAAAATTAAAGTCATCAGCATTTAAAATATCTCTGACAGAAAATTTAAAAAAAAAATCAAAGGAAAACCAACTATTACATTAAGTTTCATATATTGAAGTTGATATTGTTGTTATTTGCACATCATAACACCCATTCTTTCACTCTTCTCAATCTGACTGATGGGTTTTTTTTCAGACCAGAGTTGTACGTGACCAACCAAAGTACAACTATCTGTAAACCTGGTGAGTTCAAACATATTCATTAAAATGGACAATTCATGTGGATGTCAAATAAAGGGTAATTAAAATAATACAGAATATTCATCTGCTAATTACATTTGCATATCTGTAGGCTTTAACGGTGAATTGTTCTCATTTTAATAATTTATTCTTTAAGAGAGTCTGTATTTCTGAAAAATTGACAACTTTCTAACAGATGAGCTAGCTAAAAGTTGTAAATTCTCTCCACAGCCCTTGTAAGTATATTCAGCTTTTTTTAATACAACTCCAGCTGATATAAATTGGACTACCCTGAATTAAAAGCAAGGAGAAGTTATCTTATTTATAATCTAGGTATTCCAGCCTTGTGCTTGAGCTGTGGTACTGAAGAAAGTTACCTCATTAGGTAAATAATTACAATTCTGCCTTTAAGGTTAATTTTTCAGGAAACAAAAACAAAAACAAAATCTTAGTAACTCTTTTTGTACATTTAAAAATAGAAATTACAAATTTTTTTATTGTTTATTTTATATGGTCATAGCACTGAGAAGTCAGAGTGATGAAGTGGGGCCCATTTTCCCTAGCTTTGTGTAAACATAAAGTACATATATATAAATTAAAGTTTGACTTTAATAAGCTTTTAAAATGTTTTTGGCTCTGGAATTTATAGAGTATCTGAACAATGTTTTTCATTCTGACACTTTCTAATTTTTGCCATATTAGGATCATAAGTTTAAAAAGTTTTTCTTGTAGAGAAGTAAACAACATAATGCATAATTCACCTACATTTTGCTTTATAATCCTAGCAATAATAGTTGTATTTTCTAGGTTATTTGGCTTAAAAAAGACTGTTTAGGTCCAAAAGAGATGGATTATCATTGTAAATCTTAATCACAATTCACAGTTTGCATGATGCATAAGGAAAGTTCAGTATCTCACAAAGTGAGAAGACACCAAAACTGGCAAGTGGAAGCTGCCATTGAAAGAACAAATGTAAATCACCCTTCCTAGGGGGAAATTAGATGTTTTCTCTCACTTGAGGATTCTAATCTTTAAATTGTTTTGGTTTCGAATATTGAACTGGGTTAGTCAAAACATGGAGGGACTTACGGGGGCTTCCACCCTTATGAGTAACATCGCTCCCTGTTAGAGCTGGGTGTTCTGCATTCTGTTCCCTGCTCCACATCCTTCATCCTCTATTTCACCCTTGACCAGTGAGATATAATTTATTACAGGCTGTAGCTTTCCCAGTCCTTTTTGTTTTGATGTATTCTAACAGTATAGAGTAATCCAGTCTCTGTCAGAGTAAAAAAAAAAAAGTCACCCATTAGGAACTGGAATGCACAAGAATCCTAACAATGGAGATTATATTATATTGAAACCACATTTATATTGAAAGAAGAGAGCCTTACAGTCCCCAAGCCTAAAGTAATACACAGATAAAGCCACACTGGTAGGAAATAGAAACTCTAATCTCAGCCCAGATGGATTAAAATAAGTGTTGGAAGCTCTCTTTCCCCAAATTTAGGTTAAATCCCTCACCAATGAGCTATTTCTGTGTTTTAATGATGTTTAAATGATATCTGTGCTCTGAGAACTGCTGTTCCATGGGTAGTAGCAACTTTCTGATGCTGAGCACATTGGTGCTATTAGGTTTCTACCTAGAAGCATAAATTTAAGCTATATCTTCTCTAGTAAATTACAAAGTCAGGGACCATTCCCAGCACTGTGATCCAATCATCTGAAGTGTTCAGTTTTTAGTATAATCCCTAAAAAAAGCTGTGTCTTGGGCCAACTCCATCTTCTAACAACCATTTATTTGAAGTTTTCCTCTTTCAAAGTCTAAGAGACTTTAATAGCATGGACTTAGGCCATTAAGCACCTAAGTCCAATTATGGGCACCAGCAGTGGACTTGTATATTATGTACACTGCAATTTAATGGTTAATGTTGCAGCACAAGTGACTGGGGAGCTTTAGAAAACAAGATTAAAATATTATGGAATTAAGCAGCTTCACAAATAGGTTAGAGTTTGAGGAATGAACACATCCAGACTGATGTTATCTAAGTTTCATCTTCTTCAGGGAGACTCCTGAAATTAGGATAGAAGTAATCTCAAGTATTATTTTTTTCCTCCACTACAACAGGAAACTACATTTTTGAGGTTAAACATAGAATTCTCCCTTTAGTAAATTGAATGAATTTGTGGTATTTTATTTCACAACAGTAAGATCCCTATTAACCTTGCTCTTATATGGATTGCAAGTCTGAAAAGATTAATCTCATATACTATTTCCATTAATGGCTTCTCATTGAGCATTATGAGTAGATTTTTTTGCATTTGTCTGCAAGGTATTATGTCATCATTCATTCTAGAGCTTTAAGGCTATTTTCAGTTGTCTTTGTTTCTTTTAGCCATATATTTTGTATGTTTCTAGCACATTTCTTCTACCACCTCAGGAAGCCAGGATGTTTTTTCACTATCTTTATGTTCTCTCAAGAAGCTAAATATGCTGTTACAAAGAAAATGAGCCCATATATAATAAAATTAGTGCATCACACTGACATTCCATTTAAGACACAAAGCTCATAATCCAGCATTTCCTGCAGGGGCAAAAATCACCTGCAAGCAAATATTAGCACAAGACACAGAGGATCTCCAGGACCTGGAAGTTCTGTTGCGCTTATAGCTGCTGTTTCAGTGTCCTTGAACTCATCATAAGAACTACACAGTTTCAGATTTCATTATTATTATTTTCTCATTTGTTGATTTCCATGTCATTTGGCACAGGATATAATTTAAAAATACTGAAAACATTTACAGTTTTGTTCATTTGTTCATTTTGTGAGAGTTTCTTATTTCATCAATTTCATATTTCACTTTATAAACAAAAAAGTTGGCATAAATTTGTTCTTAAAGTTTGTGCCAAGCATGGGCTGTTTTACTTTGAAAATAATACATTTTGAAGAAAAATTTAAACCCCATGATCTTTGCTTGGAATATTTTCTAATTATTGAAAAATAAAAATATTTCTGTGAGGCTTTACAATTTTTTTATACATATATTTTAAGCAGCAAAACTTTACTTGGAAAAGTTCTGTCTAAAACCTTATTCCTGTTAAGGCTTTCTTCATGACACTGAAAAAGTTTAATTCCTTTTAAAATTTGCCCTGTGTTGCTGAGATGGTTTATGTGCTGATCAGACTTTGTTATTAAAAGTGTGAAGGTTGTACAAAAAAGTCAGGATACTACCACACAAACTTAAATTACAGATTCCTTAGCCATGAAAAATGTAATAAACTCCTAGAAAGCAAGAAAGGACATAAATACCTTTCCATCCAGAAATTTTAAGAAACAAAAACCTCATATGAATTATAGTTTATTTCTGTACTGTTGAACTTTCATTTAAAATTAAAGCCCAAATCTCTTCCACACATCGCCTCCACTCACAGAAAGGTATGAGAGAAACAAGAAAACCAACATGTATCAGCGGAAGGCAAATCAGCCATGGCATATAAAATGTCTGGAAAGAAGCTCCTCCTCTTTCCAAATTCCAAGGTAAGTACACCAATGACCATTTTTCCTGAATTAATTTTCCTGAATTGCTACTTGTTGTTGAGCTAGTACTGGCTTTCAACTTAAAAAAACCCCAAACCTGCTTTTCCCTTTCTATCATGTCTCATTTCAGATGCATATACATGTATAAAGAATAGACCTTGAATAATGAAAACACAAACAGCATGCTACAGCTGTCACAAGGCCTTCTGGCAGCAGTAAGGCATTCTTACAAGCAATAATTTTATATTTATCTTTTACAAAAAATATAATAACTTTATTTTTAAAAATTCTTCCCAAGGCATATGTAATCACAGTGTATAGGAAAAAAACGCTCAAATACTGGTTTTAATGATCTCAACAATTTTGGATGGATATTTTAAATTTTCATAGAGGTTCCTATCAAACACATGACAAGTAAAAGATTTCTGATTAATGTGATCTTAAACTGATGTGTGTGTACACATATATAAATATATATGTATATGTATATGCATATAAAATTGATTAACAAGGTTTTTTATATTTATAATAATCACTTCCTTTGGTTGTCATATCCAGTTGGAGTTCTGTAAAAGGTTTACTCTCTTCTATGATATGCTATTAAATGTTAATGTAAGTTAGGATATGTTAGTTTTTCTTAAAAATTTGTTTTCCTAAGTTTCACTATACTTTAGGAGATGGACATCACAACTAATTTTAACTTCTATTAAATAAGAGAGACCTGTAGAGATTAGGCAGCCACTCTAGGCATGAAAAGAGACTGATAGTGTTTTCTGAGAAAATCTTGGCCGGTGATTAATGATCCCCTTGCACACGAATGCTTGTTTTGTTCAGATACATGATATATCTAAAGTTTAATACTGAATTACAAAGAATAGTGTTTTCTTCCAGGACACCTTTGGGAACAATGACAACCTTCAAAATCATCCCTGAAAGATTTTGTTGTCATCTACAATAACTGTTATTACTGGTTTATTTGTCAAGTTAATGCAAGTTGTTGTACATATTATTTCAGTCTTATGTGCCTAAACACATTTCTCGCATAAGTGCTTTTAAAAGTAGCACTTTTTTTTACTTGGCTTTTCATCTCATAATCAGTGGTAAGATAGGACTAAATTATTCAAAGCTCCTGAGATCATCCTCTGTCTTCAACTTAAACCTGAAAGACCTGAGAAAATAAATCTCCCTGCACATTCCTTGTTGTTCCTTGGTAAATCACTTTGTGTAGAGCATCTACTCAGATAAGTGACAGTAGGCAAGGACAAGGCACCTTCATGAAGAGAATATACAAACCTTTTATCTACAGAGGGAAGGTATGTTTTACCACTGTACCATGACCAACTAAAATGTAGTGCAGACACAGAAAATTAGTTCTTTAAAAGATTTTGTTTCTATATTATAGTCTCTAAATTTATTATATAGAAATAAGTATTTCCTGAATTCTTTTCTTATGGTTCAGTTATTACACAAATGGTTCTAAAACTTTGAAAATAAATGTAGAAGTTCAGCTTTCATGCAGCTGGAGTTCTTGGCCTTGACAATGAATAAAATTACTAGTTTCCATCTAGAATTTGTATTACTCAGTGTATGTATTTAAATGTGTAGCTTTTATGAGAATGACCCTAATGTCTTTCTGCATGTGTAGAGCTAATTGAAACTGAACTTTGGGCACTAGAAATGAACGGGGGATGACTTTCCTAGATTATGTGAATAAAATGCTTATACTCTTTTACTCTCTAATGTATTTTAAGAAATATACGCTTAATTTTCTACATGGAAAAAAACCCATGTCTTTGAGAACATTTTAACTTGAGTAGAGAAAAATAAACCCTTTTATATGGCATACTTGAAGGAAGAATCTGCTTACTCTTTTAGTGAGGCTAAAAGTGCTCTATATTTTCTGACAGTTGTTTCATCTTGATACCTAGGAAGGTTTTTAACAAAAAGAGTGATTTAATCTATGAAATCTATGTCATCTTTGGTGAGATGATTATGAATGACTTTTAGCTGTTTTAGAATTATATTTGGGGATATGCAGTCTGAATGATACAGTTTGCCACAGGCTGAAGTAGGTGAGAATACCATTTTTAAATATCTGTTCACGTGTTAAAAATAATCCTTTGTAAATGTAAAATTATACCTTTAGAAATAATGAAATATGCCCCAAACAAATTGAGAAGTGCTCAGAATGGCCCAGAGCATTCCCTTGGGCATTCATCTGAGGTACAGAAAAATCAGAATCAAGGTTCAGTTTTGCATGGTGTTTTGCCTCTGGCCTTGGAAAGCTCCTATAAGTGCTCTGTACACTCTGAGTTACAGAATTTCTGTTTCATTTCTGTTACCGCCTAATAGTGACATTCTTTTGGCTATTCTGGAACTTCATTATTCATTATCCTGGGTTTAAAACTATGACATGTAAAGACTTTGTTTTGATCTTTTACTTGAACCAGACATTGAAAAAATCAGAAAAATAATGTTTTTGAGTTAAGCACTGAATCAATAATAAAGTTAGGATGGATTTGTCTGTTTCTCTAGTCAGAACTTTCAAATGGAAAAATAACCTAAATCTCCAAAACCATTGATAATACAAGACTGTTTTTTAAAACTAGTATTGTTCAAGGACTGAATGTCCTTTATCTTCTAAAAGTTTCTCAGTTCTTATAAAAAATATGAGAGGCAGATTGAGTCAGAAGATGGTGCTTGTCAATAAAAAGAAAAAGAAGGGAAAGGAAAAGAAGAAGGAAGAGGAAGAGGACAAAGAGGAAGAGGACAAAGAGGAGGAAGACAAAGAGGAGGAAGACAGAGAGGAGGAAGACAAAGAGGAGGAAGACAAAGAGGAGGAAGACAAAGAGGAAGACAAAGAGGAAGACAAAGAGGAAGACAAAGGAAAAGGAAAAGCACAAAAAACCACAACTCCCTCCAAAACAAAACCCACCAACCAAATACCAAAACATTATGTTCCCACTTGTAAGAATTAATCATTTTTTTTCATATTTTTATTACATCCTTACCTTCCAACCACCTCTTATTTGTCACTTAAGTACTTTTTTCTTTTCCAACCATCAAATGTGTTTTCAAGACAGCCTCAATTTCTATTCTAAATATTCCCTTTATTACTTTTGTTTCAACAATCTTTATAATTTTTGTAATTTATGTACATAAATTCATACCAATTAAATTTAATACCAATTGAACCACTAAAACGGCGCCAATCCCAGCCCAGCACAGGATAACCAGGCCGGGAAAGCGCAGTCGTTTCTGTGGTTTTTCCCCCAGAGATCCTTGGCATGGGATGTGAGCTCACTCAGCGGGGCCGGTCCCAACTCGTCCCAAAACCCCGGGTGGTAGCAGACCTGGACCGGTGGCTCTGGCTGTAGCAGGACAATTCCTCGTGACCACTTAGACAGGCGGGACGAAGCAGTGGAGGCAGGAAATCGGTTTCTACCGAGGCTCAGTCCATTATTTTTATTTACCCCAGCAGGGGCTCCAGACAGATGTTACCTGGTTGCAAATCACTCAGTAGAACTCCTGGAGCACATGGCGGTCTCCCCTTTTATCCAGGGGAGGGGCAAGGGAAGGGTTTCTGTCCACACCAGTCCTGGAGGTGGGGGAGTGACCCACCAGACAGACAGACGGACAGTCTAAGGGTCAAATCCCCTTTGGGGAGGGGAGGGCTTCTTCTGTTATAGCCAATCCCTTCAGCAGGTCTCCCTGGAATTCTTCCGGGGTGCCTGAGAAGCCCCTTATATTAAAATCCAGTCCCTTGGGATTGGCAGGAGTCTTGGGGTCAGGGGAGGGGAAACCCAAGAGGAACCTGCCCTGGAAACCTGGAATAACCTGGCTAAGACACGCTGCAACAAACCACCAACTCTTATTTCCTTTCATGCTATTTTTAATTGTTTTATTTCTTTAAAAATATTTTTCACTAATAATCACAAGTGTCCTTCAAGAAAACATTGCAGTTTAGGATATTTTTAAGAACATACATCATCATAAGGTTCTGTGATTTTTTCCTTTCATTTCCCACACTGAAATGTGTGGTTTAAAGCTTATGTAAATTCAGCTGTCTGTGTCTCATTTTATTTCTGCCTGGGTTACCCATGGACAAATGCTGTAAGAATAGGACCCCACTGTTGTCCAGTCTTCATTGACTTCTTGTGAGCACTTTTTCCCTACTTTGCCACTGGTATTATATCTATGCAGCATTCAACATTGGGTAGCTCTTATAATGTTTTAAAAGTGGGAAAATTTTTATTTCTTTAAAGCATCATCAGAGCTGTTCAAGAATAGTAAATGGCCATTTATAAACAAAGTGTTAATCCATTATCAAAACGAACAAAAATCTCATTATACAGTAATTAAGTCCAAGGTAATATGTCTTTGTTACTCTTCACCAAGGACTCCTTTTCTGGCAGCAGTTACAATGAAAACCCAGCCAAAATTCTTTAAGCTTTAATTAATAATGAGTTATGAATCTGAAAGACAGTGAAAGTCTAAAAGCCAGTGTCCTATCCTGTAAATCAACAGCTTGACTTTTCAAATATTTTTTGGAACTTAACACATGCCAGAAAAAATCTATTAGCACACACAAAAAAACCCCCTATTATTAAGCTATTATCAATGCAGCTCAAACTGAACAACTCATTGGTCTGTGATTTAGTGTCTTCTACACCTGTGGAGCTACGTTCAAACCCTATATTGAAAAAAAAAAAAAAAAAAGAAGAAAATTCATNAAAAAAAAGAAGAAAATTCATTATAAAAAGGCAAAAATAATATATTTTAAAAGGCCAGGAAAAAGAAAATGTAAGAAACACTTTAGTAAGAGAAAAAGTATTATTTATTTTTACTGAAAAGCTTCTTAGCATTTATATGAAAAGAATGGGAAAAAAAATTATTTATATAAAATTGTAGTTCATAAGGTCACTGAAAAGAGACATGAAGCTTAGCATTAGCGCTATCATTCCAGAAAACACGATACACTGCATATTTAAAGAATAATACAGCCTATAAATCTAAAGTCATAAATACTGCCTTATCCAGTATTAATAAGTCATCAACTGCCTGTATCTGAATTTGGATAGACACATAAAATATACAGACACTTCAAAGAGACTTAAGCCAAATCAATTAGATGAATCAATTAAATTAGTCAAATCAATTAATTGCATCAATCAAAATTATAAAAAGTTTGGAAAACATTCCCTTCAAAAAAACATTTCAAAGTGTTGAACTTCAACCTAATATTTTAGTCTAAACAAGTAAAGAATGCCTTCATAGAATAACTCCTTAAATTCAGAAAAAGCTGTAAAAAATCCACCATTGACAATTATTACTGCCATGACAGAACACAAGAATTAATTTGGGTCAAGAAAGCTTCAGTATGAAAAACACTCTAATAGGAAGAATACTGATTTACTGGAAAAGACTCCTTATATCATTTATTCATAATCTTCTGATAACAGAGTAGGTGAAGATCAGTCTGAAAGCATATCAAGCTCTGGTTCAAGGTCATGAGCATGATGTCTATTGAAAAATTTCTAGGATCAATAATTTTACATCTAGATGTATTTCTCTGCTGTATTCACAGAATTTACAGCTTCTGACCAAGATTTCTCCAAAATTTAATGCAATTACAGAAGCCAAAGTTTGAAGAGCAAAACTATTCTTCACATACACTGTACTCATTCTCTTGGGGAACTTTACACTTCCTTAGATATCCAAAGCCTGGTTACAAGTTAGGTGTCCAAGTAAGGCAGATCAAATCTATCTGGTGCATCTTTTTTAAGAAAAGTTTATGGTATAAGTGTCCTGAAAGCTTTTAATTGCATTTAGAAATTCTACTAATTGATGTAGTCTTTCCTGAATATGCATGACCCAAACTGTAAAACGTAACATCTGCATAGATCTCATCAATATCTCTCCACTGAAAAGAAGTATCTAAATTATTCCTACCCATTTAGATGTATTGAGATGTCTTCTTTACTATCCACATTCCTTGAAACATCTATGAATGGCAACAATGAATGGGAATATGGGAAACAGCCCATATCTTGATCATTAAAATGAGGCATAAAAGTAGATTTCCTGAATAAAAATAAAAATGCAAAGGAGGCTTGAGTGAGATTTTCATATGTGAAAATATATATGCAAATAATATGAAAGTACATAATTTGAAGAAATAAGAATGGCAAATGTAAGTAAGACTAAAGTTTATGCAGTCTACCACAATGTTCCTGGAAGCAGTAAGTAGCAGAAGATAAGGAAAGCTAAATAAAAATAAAGTAAAAATAAGAATAAATTTTATATCTGCTATCTAAGCTTCAACTTAGTCACCATTGCTAAATAAATTTTTATCATTCTACTAAAGAAATACTTAGATACTGAATTTCCAGTCTTTTATCAGTGGATTTTCTTGGCTTCCATACATCATTAAATCTTCCTTACTGTTCACTTCAAAGAGTTAAATTGAAGCATCTGCATTAAGAAGAATGATGTTTGCCTTTCAAGAAAAAAGAAAAGTGGAAAAGAGAAGGGGAAAAAATATAAACATTGTAAGGGAAAGATTTCAAAATGTGTTTTTATATTTAGAATGAAGAAACAAAAGGCAAACAGTTTTAATTTTGCAACATTACAGAACAAAAACTTATGAACAATTATTGCACTGGGAACAAAATAATCCTTGAAACTATTTCTTCAATAATTTGTCACCAGTGTTTCAACTAACAAATAAATCTAATAATGGGCCCCCAAGGGTGTGTTATAGATATATAAAAAATCAGAATCATCACAATTTTTCTTTGGTAATACCTTAAAAAAAATAGAAGAATAGTGAAACATAAGCATAGGCTGATAATTCAATAGAGTGTAGATGATGAAAAAAAACACGCTTTTTTCAAATGTAAATAGACTGCCTGTGTAAAACACAGATCACACACCTTACTGAATATATGGCAACTGAAGAGTCAGAGAGGTAGAATTATGGGTAAATTAATATCTTCAGCATTATTAAACACACAGGGTTTTGCCTTTCAAGAAATGTTATTTTCAAATTTGACCTCTAAAGCCTGGGACAGTGCTTTACCAATGGCATCTTCCTGGTACACTCTCGGTGAGTCTTAGTGTGGCAGGTGGCAGCTTTTCAAATTGCACACTATGATTTCAATCATCCCTAGCACCATATTTAGTATCCCGGGTTTTGCAGCAACATTCAGATGCTTGTTCATGAACCAGGTGAATATTCGTTCCTGCCCGAGTGGTAATCATATATATAATCATATATATAATCACTACTTGAATCACTTCTGTAGGGAAGTCAGTTTTGAAAGACGAACACACCACAGCACATCTGGTGAGTCCAGAATATATTCAGATTCACATAAAGCTTTGCTGAGGTCAACCACTAAATCTGACAGCAATAAAAAGACATAATCAGATGTCCTCAAGAATCATTTAATGAAAAGATCAAATATCTCAGTGTCAGAGGGTGCTCTTTTATCTTCACTGAAAATAATTTCAATAAAATTAACTCTAGTATGCAAATTAAATTGACTTCTTTCCTTTTGTTTGTTTTAGATTAAGGGCTTTTGTTTGGTTTTGTTTGTTTTGTTCAGTTGATTGTTTTGTTTTATTTTCCTTCTAATGATAATTTTAAAGTGATACTAAGAGAAATGAAAGATACATGTACAAACATATATAGGTAGGTAGGCCTGTGTGTGTATACATGTAAGTATGATAGACTATGGCAATAAAATAAACTTGTCTGCAGATTCTTAGAAATGTTTGTAATTGCTGTTAGATATTTTTACCATGCCAATGATATAATGGATTCATTTCCACAGGTATAAAGATTTGGAGTGAATGCTAGCCTCTGTCATTTTAGTTTTACTTCAGTGTACTTTAAAAAGGAGGTTAACAGCGTTAACCACCTTGAAATTAAAACTTTATTCTCAAAATCTTTTTATGGTCAAAGAGGAAACATATCTTATACATTAAGATGAGAATCTATTGTTAGCATAATTGAAATCTTATCAGTCTGATCAAAGCATTTTTGCAGCATTGATTAGCTGCAAAACTATTATCACAAAAAAAAAAAAGGGCTGCTTCTATACAGAAGTTCAATAGCAGTAATAATACAATTTAAATTGTTACACATGCACACATTTTCTACCTCTCTTTCTGATTTTCTATTCACCCATCCAGTGCTCCTCTGAGCACAGAAATAATTTTCTTCTGGCAATGGTGATGGGGTATATCATAACAGGGTGTCAACATCTGTGGTCTTATTCTGGGAACAAGATTATGATGGAGTTGATGATTTCCTCACTTTACATATAGATCCTCTGATGGTCATTTTGTTACATGTTTTTATATCTTTGTTTCTAACTGGTCTGCATTCCCACATAACAACAGAATTGAATATTGTCTTTTGAGAGTGTTGGATATTATTTCTTTGTTTTCTTTCTTACTCCCAAAGCTAGCTTTGTCTAGCTCCAGGTCTCTATTTCTTAATTGGCCATAGGTGCACAGATTATATTCATGGTGTTACCAGTGTTAGGCCTGTGCCCCTTTTCCCACCATTCATACATGCCTGTACTTTTCTAAGTAACCTCCTAGATCTCCACTTCTCCATACCTCCATTATCATACCAGACCTGCTTTCTTTGTACAAAATCATTATGGAAGTTGATAAATTTTAAAGTCCCTTCCAACCCAATCTGTTCTACTATTCTATGATTCTATGAGTCCATGAGCCTATGAGTATGGTGCCATTATAGTAATGACACACAACAAAATAAAACTGAAACCAAGAAACCATTGTCAACTAGCCTTTTGAAAAACAGCTGTCACAGTTAAACAAAATAAAGCAGATGTGTGGACAGGAGTAGTTCAGAGAAGACAAACTTAACAAGCCTCTGTTTTGAAGTCCTACATATGTTGAAAAGTCTGCACCATGTTACTGGCAATTAAAATAATGTTTCATAGGACTAAATGGTTACACAAGCCAAAAGGGCGTGAAGGAGAGTAGAATTAGGAAAAAAAGGTTTTTTTAAAAAATAACAAGCTCTGTATGTAAAAGATGGTGCATCTTTCATTAAAAATCATGGTTTAGTTTTTCATAGCTTTGCAATATAAAAACATAGCATGATAGAATGGTTTGGGTTGGAAGGGACCTTAAAGCTCATCAAGCTCCAGTTTCTTTGGCATGTGCCTAGAACTTTCCACTAGGTCAGGCTGCAATGGGTGAGCAACTGGCTCCTGGGTTGGGCACAAAGGGTGACAGCAAATGGGGTGACACCAAACTGGTCACCTGTCATTGTCTAATGGGGTTCATATTTGGCCCTGTGCTCTTTAACATCTTCCTAAATGACCTGGATGCAGGACTGGAAAGGATACTCAGCAAATTTAGAGACAATACACAACTGGGAGGAGCTGTTGAACGCTGAGGGAGTCACAAACTTTATGAAGTTCAATAAGGGAAAGAAAGTGTCAGATTCTGCATTTCACACTACCTCGTTCACTTATGCAGCCAGCCACCAAAGCCAGATTGTTCAGTAGTTCAGAACATTAGATACTGAAGGGTTTTTTTGTTTGTTTGTGGTTTGTTTGTTTGTTTGTTTGTTTGTTTGTGAAATCTGAGGCTTAAAGGTTTAAAACTTCTGAAAGACATGACCCATAAAATTCTGAACCTAGGATCAAGGTAGGTTGTATCGTGTAGTCCATATCAACAATAATGGAAGTCAAAGCTTGTTTGAATTCTTCTTATTCTAAACCTAAAAAAATAATTAAACTATAGCAGAATCAATAGAATTGATTCAGGTTCGTTATTTGAGTTATTTGGCATTTGCTGAACAACTGCTCCGCAAAAAATTCACAACATTTTTCATTATTAAAGTTAATGGATTTCATTATCTGATTTACTTCCTCCCTGTTATTTGTGTTCTATCTTGTTAACTGTGATTGTGCTGCCAAAACAAGTTTTTAGCTGCTTTTTCCTTGGAATAGAAAGTTGGTAAACATATAAATATATGGTATTTTATCAACATGTAATATACATAGAGATATATTTAGGTTTTAGTTTTATCTCCATTTAGCAGTAATGACACACTAAAAGGTAACAAGCTGTGACGGCATCAGTGGGGAGGAAATCAATGATTTGGTGCTCAGCAGTTCCCTACCAATTGCTCAACTATTGGTTGACTCCAATCAATTGTTAAACTGCTCCTACTGAGTCCCATAATGTAAATAAAGCACACGGCTCAGGGGAAGAGGCAGCAGGATTCATAAAAAAATTCAATGGAACGTCAAAGTACATAAAGGAAAGGGAGGGTAGGTTGGAATGAAAGAACAGAGCAAAGTGGGCAGAGTGTAAAACAAGTCCAGAAAGTTTCACTCCAATGTGTAGGTGTAATTACATGAAAATCAAATTTGGTGCTTAAAGACAGGGAACGGCACAAATACAGAAGGACGCTGAAGTAATTTTTGGGGTACTGCTATCTCCCTTCTGCTTGTCAATTAAACACCCAAATTTTCAGGAAATATTTTGCATTCTATTTCCAGTGACACACAGTAACAAGTCGAGTACAAGAACACAAAAAAAGCAAAAAGCATAGGAAATACAAACCAGATCTAAATTATAGTGTGCTACACCCACTGTAATTGCTGTCAATAACAACAACAAAACAAGAAAGAGAGATAAAGAATAAAGCTGTAAGTGCAAAGATTTGTGCATCTTGAGAGTTTTGGTCCTTTTCCATTAGTAAGGCACTGTTAATCCACAATCCAGATTAATAGACAATTGTAGGTTCCATGCTTATGTCTTAAATCTTAACTTTGCCAATCTCTGCCTATGTTTCAACAGAGAAATATCAATGGAGTAAGTTTAAACCACATGCAGGTTTATCAAATGAGAACAGTATATGAACTGAGAAAGCAAAATAACTAAAATGAACTAACTAACAAAAAAAATTATCAGGACATAAAACAACTTACTAAAATAGAAAACTCATGACCCATAGTGAAAGATGGAGTAGCTGTGATCTGTCCTGAAAATCTAAAACATAAGAAATATTGAATATTGTGATATTCTGATGTGTTTTCATTTCTAACACATTTGCAGTTTCAAATAATCAGAAGAAATTAAGGAAATAACTGATCACTTGGAGGGGTAACACTGGAGAAAATAGTAGTCTCAAGTTTGTCTAGAACGGATTCAGTTCCTTGCTTCATCACTGAGTTTTACTGTAATGGTGAAATTCAATCTGTGTGTATTTCTGCCTCGGGGGTGTCTCCCTGTCAGCTGAGGTTCTTGGAATCAGCTTCTCATGAGCCATCCCGAGGTCCATTCTCACCAGAACGTTTCTGTCCTCAGCTTCCCAGGCTCTTTGACAGTCTGGGGCAAAGCAGTTTTTCCCAGCTAGCAGGTTCTTCAGGCGACACAGGAAATAAGTACGAGAATCTGTGATCTTCCAGAGGGGTTTATTAGCTCCAAAAGACCCCTAACGGTCCCAGTCCCTTCCTTTTATCCCCTAACTCAGGGGTGGGGTTTACAGAATGCTGGCAGCCCGCCAGAACGGACCAATGCAAAGCCTTGCTTTTTTCAAACTCACAGGGTCCTTGCTCTCCATAGGAGAGCAGCCCCTCCCTTGTCCCCTCCTGGTTCCCCACATGTGTGTACCTCAGTGTCACTCTCTTTAATTGAGGTATAACAGAACATTCATACTTCTCAGGAGTGCTATAAAGACTAATAAATTCAATTAATGACTGTGAAGTCCATAGACAGTATGATATTAAGATCATTTTAATCCCCTATATAGATGTTAAGAAGTAGGTGAACTAAACTTCTTAGAGGTTTTCCAATCTTTTAAATACATACTGTCTAATTCTGAAGGGTGGAAAGTCCAGGTAGTTTTCATTGGCTTCAGTCAGAGTTGCTGTCTGTAAATCAAGCTATCCTATTAAGTGCTGTCTGACTTCTGGTTAGATGTGCTTTCTACACAAATCCCTGTCAGCCATTGCTTACTTTTGCCATGCTTTCACTTTAAAAATCTGTCTAAATTACTTACTTTCATTGTTAAAAGACAGCAGTATATGATCAATAAAAGAAGGCTCTCCATGTTAATTACCATCACTTTTCCTATAAATATGCAAATTTTCCACCTCAGAATCTCACTGATAACCATCTATTGACAATTTGGAAAATTGGAATGAAATAGACTTACCTTAGTTTTTAAAACAATAAAACAGATAGGATACATTATTAAAATGAGGACATGTTATATCTTAGTGCTTGCTTCAAAGATAAACATTGGTGCATTTATCTTTGTTCTGTTGGTACAGTGTGTGTCTGATAAGGCGCTTTGCCTTTTTCCTAACTGTTAGTAGTTTTCTGAAGTTATCTCATGACTAAGCATAACAGAAATGGCTTCTGTCTTTCTCACCTGCTTCAAATGTCATTAGAACATCAGCTCATCACTAAATTTCTCTCCAGTGCTACTTCCCTTCCCCTGTAGCCCTTCTATTTAGACATCTCTGAAGGTTTGCCTGAGAGGAGCAGATCAGTTATGAAAGATCTCTGTGTTTGGGGCAAAAAACAGCTGAGGGAATGGAAAGAATTTCTGAACCATATTGGAAAGCTTACGAGTTAGAAAGAACCCATTTGGGAACTGAACAAAATCTTAACACTGAGGTCAAAACTGAGCTTTTTTGACAGACATTTAAAATGAGAGAGCCAAAGACAGAATCCTATCTATTCCACAGAGGTATGAATGTTTACTATTGGGAGTGATAGCAGAGTCCAGTTTTCACTCATATTTACTGTTTTCTTTCCAGTATCTTTTGCATCTTATTGAACAGCTGAGAGAGATTATGAAAATTTCTTTTCTGTGGAAAAAAATAATTATAGAATCACAGGATCATTCATGTCGATAGGGATTCAACAGGTCTTAACTCCAACTTCCTGCTCAAAGCCTAGTTAATCTAAAGTCAGAACAAGTTTCTCAGGGCTTTTGAGTTGGTCATGAAAATCTCCAAGGAGAAGGCCTGCATAGTCTTTCTATTCAACATCTTCCATTGCTTAACTGTCCTCACAGAAGAAAATTTACCTTAGTCTGGTATTAGGCAGCATCCGTCTTCACTATATCACTTGTCCCACCCAGCACCAGGCTCATATTTCACTCATTAAGCATTTGTCTATTAATGTAGTAATAGAAGACCATGCCCTTGATGCAACTCGAGCTGCAAATGACAACTCTACATGAGCTCTGGCTTTCCCAGAAACACTTTCTCACACTCAGGGTTTCTAAATTCTGCCTTTGTAGCCTGTTCCTGTTTCCATGGATTTTTCTTTGTATTGGAACTCCACTGTTTACCCATTTAACTAAGACAGTTTTCACATAGTTCACTTGTTTTCCTGAGTTTCAGGATGGACTATTCTGATGCAGCTCGCATGTCATATCTGCTAAATCCCAGAACAATACTCCTTTGCTGGAATATATCTTCCTGCCTTCCTGACCATAAAAGTTAAGCATGGAATTAATATCTTCTCATCAGTAGAAAGAGAAGAATGTTTACAGGAGGATTTTTCCCTGTTTTAGATAGCTTTCTAAGATTACTATGGTCATGGACAGAGCTTAGTTAAGTATCTAAGAACAGACTTTTTACTTTCAGGTAGCTAGGGTTATTAGACAAGATCAGCTCGTAATATTTTTGTTGTTGTTGTTGTGGTTTTGGGTTTTTTTTTGTAATATCTTGAACTTTTTTTTTCCTCTGGTGACTTAGATGAATGAGTAGGGAATGTGATAGAGGTAGAAGATACACCCTTTCTTTGCCTGTTTAGAAGAAGTGCAGGTGTGGAGGATGAAGATTAGGTTCCTTTTAGGTTTGGCACTTCTGTATGTAACAAGTAATGTCTGCGACACATTTAATATGGCAACACAGAACACTGTGACCAGACAATTTTTCAAGTGTCCCAACAGTGTTATAACCCAAAACCTCTCCATCACTTACTGGATGACATTTCACAGCCTGTTGGCTTCTCAGGGTCACTAGGCTACATACAGCTGTCTAAAGGAAAACCACTGAGGACCCTCAGAAAAGGGAGTGTCCCCTGACTGAGACAGTGACAAAATTACTCATTTCTCTTGTGGAATACTTCCCATCAAGTGTGGATATTCACACAGCAGATAATTACATCTTTATCAATTTGCTCTATAAACAATGAATCTTTAGTAAATGTTGACAGAGGAACTCAGGATGTGAAATGAATCTCATCTTACCAAAGATGCTGGAAATATGTCCCAGCATTCCATAAAAGGCCCTGACTCTTCATCCACTAAAAGGGAATCTAGGATGACAGGGTTTGATTGCATGGAAACACATGGCAGAAAGCTCATATTACACAAGATGAAACCAAACCTTGATGATGATTACTGCATTCCACAGCATCAATAAACATAAATAATCTGAAACTTTTGTGCAAATGAAACTCCTTTGTAGACAGTCACTAAGATGAACATGGAAATTTACTGTTAGAAAATTGAGTGACCATTACAAATGTTTCTTGATAAATAATCCATTTCCTTATTTGCTCAACACTGATAAAGGTCTGATGACATTGTTCTTACCCAGAAAATTCAAATCAGATTACCTGCATTCATATTAACTAGGTTGTCCATTACATAACAGAAGAAAAACTAACTGAACAGATTTCACTATTAGGAAATATAGTGAAGTGTGCTGTGGTTTCAGACTGAGTAATAGATATGAGCATCAACTAACTAATTTGAAGAATTAACACTTGACAGATGACAACTGAGTATTTGAAAATTTTATTTCCTCTTCCAATATATTCTTATAACCTCCTCATTTATTTTCAAAAGCTCTTTTTATCCCCTCAAGACTAATTTGTTTATTAATAATAAATGATTTGATTATCAGTAGTAATCTTTATAATTTTTCTCATTGAGATGTTGGTCATACTGTATGTAGTGCAGTTCAAATGTGTTGGAAATTCCCCTATGCAGGAAAAACAAAAGTATTTGTTTTGAATTATCTTCACTTGTTTAAAAACTTTTCCAATATCTGTAGCATGATAACATTTGCTATGATGTATGACCTGTTATTCTAACTCTCCTCTGTTTCTAGGTCACAGGACAACATATAATTCCTTACAGTCTTCATAAGGTGAAACAGAATTTCCTTTTTCAGTGTATTCTTAGTGTAATCATACATTTATTCTAGGGGGTAAAAAAGAGCACATATAACATAGAAACATTGCTTCAGAATGGGCTATGAAATATGTCATTGTAGAGATAAGTTTTTTTACCATTTACTGAACACAAAATCTTTGATCAGATCTAGCTAAACTTAAAATGGCTCTAAGATAAAATACAAATACTTTTTTCAAACTCAAAATTTATTCTACTAAATCAAATCCATTTGAACATAGAATGCAGATGTGGATGAGATATAGTAGAAATTATCTGCTTCTGGATTACCCTGCACAAAAAAATCAGAGAATACAGAGAAATGAGAGGCTCTCTGCTAGAAGCAAACATTCAATTTTCACTACTTTGTCAGTTCATTTCAGCTAAAAAACCTATTATTTAGTAAGCTCTCCTTCTGAATGCTCCAACAGATACAGATGGGATTGAGCAAAAAGCACTTTCTCTAATGCTGAAGATGTACTCTAAAGCTTTCAAATGAGGAACTGACATTTGATAAATTTGGTACCAAATATTACTACAAGCAGTGTAAAATGAGACTGTGATATATTATGAAAAGAGCCACTTGATGGTATAAGCATAAGAGCTTGCTTGTCAGAGCTGTGCTACACTCTGACATCAGGCAGAACTTGACCTAAAAGTTCTACAAAAGAAATGGAAAATAGAAATTTCTTCTTACCCTTTATGCAATAAAATTGCATGTTATTTACAGAATATAATAATAAAGGATTCTTTAAATTACATAAAATTATATTGAGTACATCCATAAAGAAAGAAGGCATTTTATACTGCTGTTAGGTCACAGGTACAGAGGAACGAAAATGTTAGAAAATATTTCTTCTGTCTCATGTTAGAGATAAAAATATATGTGGCTACATAAAGCCTTTGGTTGCCAATATCACTAGTGATGCTTGCACAGTGTGAATTTATTCAGTCAATTAGAAGTTGGAAAGAACTAGGATTCACTGAAAGTTATCCGCTGTTTGGCTGAAAAGAGAGCACAGCTGCTTTGATCACAGATGATGGTGCCATGACTCTGCTTGGCAGAAATTCTTCTTTTGCCCCATCCAAAGCTGATGGAAGCAAAACTCCCAATGGATGAGCATAAAAGGCAGATGCTGTTGTACACACGTGAATATTACATTTCAAACACACAGGTATTTTATGAAAGGCTGTGTGACAAGGCAGTATTTAAACCTCTGTCTATATCCCTCAGACCAACAAACAAATACTTAGCAAGCTCATTTACTTATACAAATAAAATTCAGAATGCCTTCAACATATTGATAAACTGCTGACAATAAAAGTTTACAAGAATAATAAAAAATATTATTTTATTAATTAATGATCAATATTCATTCAGTAAACAGAATTCAATGCAAAATTATTTTATACAGTCTCAGGTTTCTTTTGGGTTGAAATGACCCGAGATATTAAAAAAAAGTCTTTTCCCAAGCCCCGCGACCGAAGAAGATTCGTCGGCTCTGTTTTCCAAGTTGCTTATTCTTTCTTATCTAGTACATGTGGTGGTTTGTTTTTTAGGGTTTATTGTATTTCATTTTGTATTTGAGGTTTTATTCTGTTCAATGGTTTATTCTGCAT
>VYXD01012920.1:175785-189261 GCA_013397195.1 Hylia prasina
TAAGAACTACGTGTACTATATTTACAAAAAAATACCAATACCTATCACCTATGTTAGACAGTCCGTTTCTACTCTAAACCAATCCAGAAGTGCCACCATCACAGCAGAAGATGGAGGACAAGAAGAAGGAGCAGAAGGACAGGGACACGCCCAGATTCCTCCATTTTGCCTTCTTGAGCCCCCATTCTAAAATCCCAAAATTCTACTTTTGCACCCTGTGATAAATTAACTATCATTCTAATCAAACTCTTGTGGCTTGTAAATCTTCACACAAAGTTGGTAATTTTTCCCAAGGACTACAATCAAAGGCACTGGTGTTTTTGACTCTGTACCAAGGTCCCTGAGCCCCTTGCCAGGGTCTTGGACCACCCAGGGCAGCCAAAGGAATGTCCTGGGTCCCGACAATACAGAACAAGAATGAGAAAGATTATTCAAAATAGAGTGGTGCAAAAATCTCTTTTATATTAGGTTCTCTAAACAAAAATAATCCAGGCTGAAATGCATATTTTCATCTGCACATTTTCAGGAAAATTCATCATTAAAAAAAAGTTCTAAGGAATTCACCATTTAAATCATTAATTTATAGCTACAATAGAAATTAATTTCCTCACAGAATGAAAACTTGTGACTAAAAAGAAAAATGAAAGCAAAGATAGAAGTAGTGAGTGATATAGCTAACTGAATTCATTGTGGAAAGTTTAAATTGATCTTTATATAATGCATATACATTAAAATCTAAAACCAAAAAGAATGTAGAAATGTGAACTAGTAATTTTTTTGTTTTAATTATTCCTCCAAATTTGATTACCTATTCTGCTCTGGGCAAGTCACTATTTTTCTGCCAGTAAAAGTGAGAAAAAACAGCCACTATGTTTCATTTTTGTCCACCCCATAAAGATATTTTGGAATCAAAAGTATCATACAGACACTTCTGTTCAACCTTATAATTAAAATATCTTTTAAAACCTCTTGAGTGTATTGCAGTAAAAGTTTAAAGGCTCAGTCTTGCAGACCTTGCTGAATAATGCAGAGGCCACTGTGGCCCCTTTGAAGTCAGCATGACCACCTGAATGAGTAACAGCACTGGAACAACTCCTAAAGGCTAATTCTGTTGGCTATTCTTAGTTACATGAATCAAATAACAGCTTTACCTGCAAGGTACTGAGAGTGACTCAGTCATTAGTGAAAAGAATTTCAACCGTTTTGTTCAAAGAAATGGATAGTCAGCCTGGAGAATTGTGAACCATTATTAACAATTATTGTTCTCTCTCAGAAAGTACTCCCATCCTATTGCTATAAAACAAAGTGAGGTTGGTAGAAAAGCCAACAGACATCTGATAACATCTCATATCTTCTTCACTTTAAGGAAGCCATTTCATCTTCTTTGCTGGTGAAAAGCATAAGATCTATTTTCAGTACAAAGATATAAAGTGTGAAGAAAGGGCAACTATTAACTCCTATTGAATCACCAAGATTAAAATTTTTCAGCCTGTTAGATAGCAGTGACTTCATCTTTCAGTAACATCAGGGAACCAATTCATTCTATAAAAACAAAGTATTTTAAGCAAACATTTCACTGACCTCCTCAGATCAGAGAAATGCCCAGTGTTCAAAGCAGGATATTTCTAAAAACATACATGTCCTTCTTAGGGTAGAAAATGCACACATCACCCAAACTACACAAAACAAGAATCTAAATACTAGTAAATGTCTGGGTACAAAGGGAAATACTTTGGGGCAGGGAACTCGTCAAATATCAAAAATACACAGCAGTTGATAAATAAGAAATCCTCAGATACAGAAAACAACAAGGTTTTGTAAAACTGTTCACAAGGATAAGTATGGGAAGCCACAAGGAGATTTAGAATTTTGTTAGCCTGTTAGAATTTCAAAGAGAAAAATTCAACAGCTTTTGCCAGTTCAACAGAAAAAAATTCTGTTCTCTGTGAGGAAAGACAACAGTGTTACTGGGATACAAAGTGGCACAGGTATTTTGGGCTTCTGCATAGTTATGTCTGCTATCAGAAGATAACTTAAGAGCCAAAAAATTAGTTTTACAAATTCAATCAATGATGTAAACTTAATTTTGAATTAAGTAAAAGAGAATTCTCTGAGGAACACCTAGTGGAGTTTTGTTGCTTGTACAAATTTTCCAGCTGATGGATATTTATGCCTACAGCTTTGTCTGGGAGTGCAAACTGCACTCCCAGACAAAAGCAATTTCCATCCATTCTGATAAAGTGATCATGGCAGTGCTAAGGAATTGTTAAAAACCAAACTCATGAATAGAAGTGAAGTGTAAAAATATTTAACTGAAATATAATGGGGAAGTAAAAATCAATACAGACAAATGTTGAAGAATATATTGTCCTGTAGAAGGGATGGTTGAGGAGAAGAGGAAATAAGGTAATAGCTTTATAGCTTAGAAAAGGTAAATCAGTAAGACAAGAACCCTTAGAGAAATCACAAATGAAGGGTCCCTTATGATTATTCTTAACTGTTCCTATATATATCTAAGCTGTAGATATAGTAGATATAATCTGTCATGCTCGGAATTAGCTGTAAGGCAAAAGAACCCAAAGGACAAGCATGACTGTATAATAAAATATATATTACAGAAGAAATAGAAAATATTATTTAATCTGCTAGTCATAATGCAAGAGACAATGAAATGCATGAGTCACATGCTGCTACTTGTAGTAACAAAATGAGATACAATTTCTTCACCATATGAGAGAGAAAATAGCCAAGGATTATTCCAAATCTAAGAGTATAGACGTAGAAGCAAAAAATCACTGAAACAACCTGGATGTTCTGAAAATGCTGATGAGAAATATGCTCTGCATGAATAAGAATATTCTCTGCACTAAATATTGCAATAGATTTCTAAGATATCAAGTAGCAAGGTGTCAAGTGCTTAATTATATATAAATTTAAGGAAATCAAATATGACAAAAATCATAGCATTCTAATGAATATGTCATATTAGAGAAGACAGTGTTGTAGAATCCTGTTTAAAACAGAAAGCCAAGAAGAATGTATTGAGGGAGAAAGTCCAAGATAGGAGCCTAAGTTTGTTGTCACACTAAGAAAAAACTCTAAAATATTCTTTTTTTACCTATTTCATTAAGAAAAGGGAAGGGACCACAGACCATAAATACATCTGAGTTCTATTAACCTTTCTCATGTCAAAAATATGAAATGCAAGAACAGAACATGTATGAGAGTTATCCACCACTGGCTTACGTAGCTGAAGTGTAAGTCAAAGGCTGTCAGAAAAGAGCTATCAACAGGACACTAAATAACCTTAGCAAACAATGCAGAAAATCACTATAAACAAGGGTTTCAGAGCCAGTCAGTTTAGAAGGGAGGACAAATATATGCTTCAGCAAATGAACACACCATGAGCCCAGCCCTGCTTCCCAAGTTCCATGCAAACACACTGCCCTAAGGTGCCATATGTTACAGGGCAGAATATACTCAGCTACAGCCAGTAGGAACCATAAACCAGCTGGTTTAATCAGTTTCCTAGTGTAAATAGGGACACAACTGCACAGCTGTATAATGTGATGAATGAAAAACACCAATTAGGAAGGAGTAAAATGATACATCTCCCAGGCACCTGCCAGATTTGCCAGCAGAATAAACTAATAAAAGAAATTTGCAGGTCTCTGCCCACTTTGGCATCTATTACATATGTCACACAATAAATAGTGCAAACAATCACTTTACTATTGACTAAACATTTACTGAAAACCAAATCCCTCTCAGCACTTTTACAATCTATTATCAGTGTAATACATGCTTTCCCCCCCTCTTTTTTAAGGCTTTTTATCCTCTTTTTTAAGGTGAAATGAAAGACATTCATTATATTCCCTTTAAATTTAAGAAGACAGCGGGCAGATATGTACAGCCAGCAATAAAAACTATTCACAGATAATGTGATAATATTGCATCTTGAATTATGCAAAGATATATGACTCTAGTTCCTAGGTCTCAGTCATTCCACTCTGTAACTATCTTTCTCTGTATGTGTCTATGCTCATTTAATTTGATTAAATGACAAGTTCTGGTTTATTTCATTTATTCCCTTGCCAAGAGAAAATAGAATAAATAGAGAAAATTCCCCTTTTATATTTCCAATACATATTAATCTAGGGATTTTAAGTTTAAAGATTTTTATTTTATTTTTAATTTGGTTCATCAGTTTTCAGCTATAGAACTCTCTAAGCTTTTGTTTCCTGACATAAGACAATTTCAAATGATCAGCTGGAGTTTGACAGAGTTAATCAGTCAAGTCAAACCACATTCCTAGACATAAAATATTATCATAATACCTAGCCTTCCTGCAACGAGCAAATTTTTGCCAAGGTATTTTATAACAGCATTGTAACATAAGTTTTTGAACACTTATAGCCTGGAGTATTGCATTAATCCCACTCAAGTCAAAATTGAATACATATATTACATACGAAATGTACAAAAATACATCAAATAAAAAAATCCCCAAGCAAAATATGGCATTCCATTATCAAAGTAAAAATATTCAATAGTCATTGAAGGAAAAAAAAAAAAATCATCTCCAGCTTGTAGAAATAAAGGACTTTCAACTTTATTGCATCTAGACCAGGGAAACATACTCACTCAGTGCATCAATAGTGGCATCATATTTGAGGTATTTGAAGTTGTGGAGAATGCAGATATTTGCATGTATTATATTTAACTTCTTTGAAGTATTTTCACAGAGGACGCATCTGTAGGCATAAATAGCAGCTCATCTGAGAGCCTGAAGAAAGATAGTTAATAGTCAATACTTTCTAAGATTTTTTTTTAAATCACTATCATTTGAATTAACTTTGAGAAGTCCC
The DNA here is from genome assembly GCA_013397195.1 of Hylia prasina. Classification (NCBI taxonomy): domain Eukaryota; kingdom Metazoa; phylum Chordata; class Aves; order Passeriformes; family Sylviidae; genus Hylia; species Hylia prasina. Next base: position 180,654 of record VYXD01012920.1, read on the forward strand.
TTGAGAATCAGTTGGTACATTCAGATAACACAAAATGCAGATGGGCATCAGGGGTACTGTCAGTGGATACAAAACTGAAACAGACCTGAAAGTTTAGGTCATAAGGAATTATTTGAATGAGTTAGCTTTCAAACTAAGAAGTTTTGGTAAATTGGTTATGCTAATAAGGTGAAATACTCAAGTTTACACATTTAAATATAATATCTTAACACTGTGCTATACATGTGAAGATAAAATTAAAAAGAAAAAAAAAGGATGCTTTTATAACTCAGGATATGTTTTGAAGTGCAGTAAGAAAAAGGGGAAAGAAAGTGTGGAACAATGTCACACCCATGGTCCATGCAAAATAAGACAATGGAGACCAAAGCATTTCTCTGGGAAAAGAAAATAAATTTTGAGTAACCTCTTCTGTGATTTAGAGCATGAGGTCCTGTTAAGTGTCTTAGGAACCTAATTGTCTTTAAAAACATCCTCTTGATTTTTGGTGGCCTTCTTTGTTTACAAGTCTGGCTCCTTGAGGTTGATTGGGTGTTAAAAGCTTTTTGCCTCCTAAAATCTTGACAGGAAAAATACTAAATTTTAATTTAGAGATGTGATTATCCTCTGTGGCATCATGCAGCTGCAGTTCTCTTAAACAATCAAACAACATGTGAAGGAAAAACTGTGGTGAGATCCAATTCTCAGCAGCCCTTAAACAGCCATACACGTTTGAGAAGGTTCTCCCTTCTGTCTTAACAATCAGATCTAATGAAAAATTTTAGCATATTATCTAAAAGAAAAGAATATTTGATGAAGAGCTAGCAAATCTTGTTGGAATATAATTTTTACCATAAACCCACTATGCAGTAATGCTGCAGTAATGAGTTTCCACAGACATCAGCCCAGGACACTGGACATTTGAAAACCCCACACAGCACTAATACATTGCACACACAAAGCAAGTCTCTTGTCAATGCAAAGCAGAGCTGATCTGCACTGATAAATAAGTCTGTCAGGAGCGGGGAATGTCTGGCTTGTTATACCATTTTGGGATTTGCCAGTGTTGGCAGGATTGATGATGTAATTTGTAAAACCATCAGATCCAAATTTGGAAGCAATTAAAAAAAATAGAATACCTGAAAAGACTGAAGCAAAAATAGAAAAAAGCACATACCTGAAGAAATCCTTTTAGACAATAGCACTATATACACAAAACTTCTGAGACCTTACCTGGAGAATTGTACGTAATTCTGGACACTTTGTTAAAGAAAGCAGACCAAATATCTGGAAATTGTACATGAGAAAAGGCTGATGAATTATTCTGGAGGTTATAACTACTACTTGAAAGAGGGTAGAAAATTCAGATTTATTGTCATTGCAAAGAACGAAGATAAAATGATTAAGCTGTATAATATTTTGAAGGACATAAAGACAGTTTGTATCATCAGTTACTGGAAGGGAAAAATTCCCTCAAAACAAAAATGGAAAGTGAGACGCTGAAAAGACCATGAGCACTGAGAGAAATCAAGAGACAAGTGCACTTTGAAAGCAAAAGTGTGTTCAGAACGGATTAGAAACTGCATTAGTAGAAGAAAAGTGAGTGTAAGTTTCTCTAGAAACTGGTGTGTGGGGAGGAAAGAAAGAAAGAAAATTATACTAGTGTCCCCAATGGTTGAGTGAGCTTGGAATCTCAATTACACTCTCAGCCTTTGAGATACTCCCTCAGATCAGTATTGAAGAGATAAACCATTCTGCTTCAGAGAAAGGGGCAAAAGTTGTCTCTTCATGACCTAAGAGTCAAGAGAAAAGTCACTGCCTTTGTGGTTCACTCTAAATAAAAATTCTGTTCAAAAGAAGTATGAAGCTTCACCATGAAATTTTAGTTCAAAATATCACTCCTTTCTAAATTTTACTTAGATTTGCACTTTATTGCTGAAAATATACAAGCAGACAGCAGTAGTGATGATTAAGGATGCCCACTGGGAACAGGCTGAGCACTAACTCATTCCATGCAGGCCCTCAAACAACTCACAAACAGCAATAACTTATGGTCGCTGCTTTGGTCACTCCCTTGGAAGTATCCAAGTAATTATCAAGAAGTGAAAAAACTTCATAGACATTTCCTTTCCTTAAGTTTTCCAGTTTATTGATTTGACTTATTTCAGAAACAGGAAATTATTCTTTAAATTTGAATTTAAATAGTGTGAAGGGATAGGGATAGGAAAATCTCTGGTGCAAGTCCTCAGTTGTCTAATGTCATGGACTTCACCTCAGCCATTCAGAATATTCTCAGGGCTGCACCCTGGCACACAATTCCCTCTGTGCATGCATTTGGGTGGTGTGGATGGAGCTGACAATGCAGTGTGCTGCACTGGTATTTTATCATGTGCCTGACCTCCTAACCCAAAGCTCAAAATGTAGAAGGGAAGATTTACCTATGAAACAGAATTAACAAAGTATGAGAAGCCAGAGATATGTGACTTCCTCAGAGTAGTCAGTACTGCAGATGCATTACTTCAAAAATTAGAAGGTTAAGCAATGGCCAATCCTCCTATTCTGCCCCATTCATCTGTTTTTCCACCTTCCCTATTCATTTCCTGTGTTATACATGCGCAGGATTTATTTATTTTTTTTTTTTTTTAGCTGTGCCAAGTAAGCAAACTAACCCAAAGAAATAACTAATCCTTCTGAATTGTATTTCAACAGCCTTTCGCAGAGAAACAAATATTTGTGCAAGAACAGTGAAGAGGGAGAAGACAGAAAACATCTGGGCAGAAAACAAAGGCAATTTATTCTTACTTTTTGGGCTGTGAGTTTTTGATTGCCTTTTAAAACAAATTTGCACAACGTTAGACTCATGGTACCTTAAAAGAGAAAAATAAATGTTTGCTTTCAAATTATTTCAGTCACTATATGAGTCCTCAGCTCAGAGTTCTAAAAGCACTTCACAGACGTGAGAAGACAGACATATTTTAGGAATTTATACAAATTTATACAAATCCCTATAATTTATATCTATAGATTATCTCTATACCTTTCTGTCATGGTCAAGAAAAAGGGTTAGATTTCAGCCATTAGATTTTGTACATTATGTAAATCTAAAGTAAAAGGAAGTCTGGTTTTGTGGTGCGCAAATAAATTAATTCATGCAATTACTCTTTAATAGTGTAATTGCTATAAGGTAGAATATGAGCCATAAAATCTAGCAGTTGTGGAGTTAATAATGTCTTATAAATACCATTCTAATTATACTACAAGTTAAAGTACCATGTAATACCTGTTTTAATTGCCTGTTGGTCTGTATGACTAGCCCCAAAATGAAGACCCTCTTCTTTATAAGCTTAGATAGAAGCTCATTATAACAATGCAAATAACGTTTAATACTTTAGTACATACATCTAAAGAACTAGAGAAAATCAAATTATTAATTACCATCAGATAATACACAAATTTAGTCCCTTTATGGTATCTAGAAGTTTTTACCTTATTCAAATTGACTAACAAATACTTTTCATAAACAAATTTAAAATAATTTCTTCCTCATAAATTATCGCCAGCAGTAGTTCAACTATTCAGTAGAGAAAATGACAATCAAGGTCTAATCATGAACTTATTTATAGAGAGCAAAATATGCAATATCTGTTTCCTAACCTGTTCTCTTGTAGAGAGGCAACAGAAATGCTTTATGAATGTAATGGATAGGAATCTGAGGGTACTCAATGACAGTATGCAAAGTTTCCACTCAGGCACATAAGATGAGATAGGCGCATCTTTTAGACCTAAACTCTGTAACAAAGTGGGGAGACCTAGTTTTATTTCTGGTCATATTAGTCCTTGACCAGCTGTTGCAAAGCTTGCATTTTGAATTCTTTCACCAGGCTTACTTCAGCCAAACAGCATCTGCTTTTAAAGGAATGATCTATGTGTTGTTTTCCTCTCAAGGAACTGTGCCCCACTTTTGCTACTGCCATTTTCCGCAGGGAAAACCAAATGTCACCACTTTTCTCTTTTACATCTGTCCAACAACAGGACAATAAATGCATAATTCAGCTATTCCAGAGCTGATTCTTGGGCTGGATTTTCCTCCATCCAAACATAGCACTCACTAACAAAGAATTTGCAAAGGCTTTTCAGATGATGCGTTGCTGGTAATCCCATCTAACCACTGTTTCTTAGTGCTGCTACTTACTGGGTGCAATTACTTCTGAAGTTTTCTGTTCCTTGTAATTCATGTTTATGGTTTAGAAAGTAGTCATAAAGCACAGGTCTGGACACAGACTTAGTCAAATATCAGTATTTGAAAAAATAAAAATTTCCCCTCAGAAAGATGTAATCATAAGCAAATTCATAAGTAACAGCTTAAATGTAGCCAAAGGGGTTAAAGATTTATATTAATATTCAATTATAGAAACCTCCTCATATGATTCTATTTCAAATTACATTTATAGACATTTTTAATCAGGATGTTTTATCAGCAGTTTTTTTCACTAAAAACTATTTAAAACATTTTTTTTTTTTAATAATGAAGGTCTATGCTAAAAATTTTAACTCCAATGTAATTTGTTTTTGAGGATGACTGATATGGGAATAGATTTTGGGATCTGCCTCTTGAAACATGGTTGTCAAATGCCAAATAGAACTACACACAATAAGCGAGGAAGGAAGGATTTTGGAACAGTAGCTTGGAATTCAGATGGCTTGCATAAACTAAAAACAGAATGGGGAATAGTTTTAGATTTGTATATATGTGTTAGTCACTGCATCTCGATTTAATTACAATATTTTGAACTGCTACATGAGCACTGTCCAGGAGGGTTGAAAATCTGGCTGCCTAGCAGCTATATTACGAATTTAATTAACACACGTTGAGAACTGCTGCAAATCAGCTGTGCAAACATTCCCTTGCTATTGATGATGACAACCTTATGGAGGCCAAGCTGCAAATCCTCCTTACAGGCTGCAGTGCAGTTACCATTTTTCTATTGATCAGCTTAGTCTCAGATGTTATGTGGCAAAAACGTGGTAATCAGGATGACAGGCTTAAAAGATGTAAGCTATCCACAGAGCTAGTGAAGAAAATGAAGCTAAAGGCATTTAGTGTCATCGAGTACAGTTTTTGAAAGAAAATACAGGCTTTTGTGTAAAGCAGAATGCCAGAGACAAAACGTGGCCAATCATAAAATCTCAGTGAAAGAGCTGAGTTTAAAGGAAAGTGCAGTAGCAAATAAATACTGAAAACAAGCATCCAGGAAAATTAGCACTTGTAGAGACAGCAAGAACAGATGTGTACTCCTTCTGGTCTCTGTATGGAAGTGGCAGCCTTTTATACTTTTATTGCACACTTGTTAATGATATCACAAAAATGGAGGCACAGAAAAAAAGTACAAAACAAAAAGGAATTGTCACTAAACAGTGTCAAGGCAATGAGAAAATGCTAAGAAATAGTACTTAGGGAAAAGCATCACAGTGAATTGCCACTGAAGGGAGATGCAAAAATATTTTGACCTTAGAAAGTTTCAGTTCGTCTCCGCTAATATTATAAATATTCCCATGGATGAACAGTTCAGAGGCAGAACTGCTCCCCTAGGCTAATATTCTGTCCTTGAGGCACAGCTACATCAGCATGGAAGAATTGAGTTAATAATAATGCCACACTGGGGAAAACACATACTTTGATGCATGTATTTTTAACAATTGTTAGATATTTGAGAAAGACCTAGCAGTTGCTGAAACAAAACATGTAACCATTGGCACAGGAACAATTAGCAAGTGTGCTGCAATTAATTTAGAAATTGTAGGAAGGGGTTACTCTAATTAACAGCTCCAGAGGAGGTGAGAAAAATTATTTGTGGAGCATTTGCAGAAATCAGCAATTAAATACAAACAAATTAGTCTAAGATAATATGTAGTTTAGCAAAAAATGATGAAACAGGAGCTTAAATAGGGTGTAACTGGTTTGCAGAATACTGACTAGAAAGAGCTTTGATAGTTACTACAGATAATTCCCCAAGGCTCTTAACAAATTGTACAGCTGAGAAAAAGAATGAATACAGAGGCTACTAATACTTGTCCGCTATACAGAAAAAAAGAAATTTTAAATGAGAGTGCTGTAATTTCCTAACTCTTGTGCTGTAAAATATTGTGATATGCCTAGTCTTCAAAGCAAGCCAATTTCATGAATCCAGTGGGCCTAGTTAAAATAGCGTGTTGTGATAAAATCACTCCAGGCACAGAATTCATAATTTAAGGTTGAAAAGCCTAATAGCCAGCACTCCAGACCAAAGGTACTGTAACCTATATGTAAAGTCATATTAACTGTCTGGGAATATAAACTCTTTACTTATTTGTGAGAGTGTCATCTTCTTCATTCGCATCACTATTACCTTTGTATTATTATCTTCCACTATTATCGCTGACCTCTTTAGTCATAGGCTTGTCAAGAGAGGTTTAAAATAAAGTTGCCAGGGGAAAGCAAACTCAATCCATCCCGCTCCTACCAGTCTAATGCCAGTGCCAAAGCCTGAAGTGGTATGGCAGGTGCAGGAGAGCACGTGAAGAGCATCACAAAGGAATTCCAGCCAGTAAGTCAGCTTTTCTGGGGGCCAAACCTATGCAAATGCACACAGCATGAGGAATAAATAGGAGTTAGAGGCCTGTGCTCACCTCAGGGCCATGGTATTACTGGACTCCCAGATGTGGTGAAACGGCTACTATGACTGGAATGTTGGAATAGAAGGACAATGGCTCTTTGGGAAGGACAGGCAGGAGAGATGAAGGAACTGTGCTGCCCTGTATGTCAACTGCCGGCTGGAGAGAGTGGACCTCCTCCTGGGCATGGATGAGAACCTGACAGAGAGCATGTGGGTCAGGATTGAAGGGAGGACATGGAATAGTGATATTATAGTAGGGTCTTTCACAGGCTGCCCAGCCAGGAAGATTGACAAGATGAGGCCTCTATAGATGGAGCAGCCTCACGATCACAAGACCTTGGGGATGGGGATCTTCAACAACCTTGATATCTGTTGGAGGGACAGCACAGCAGGGCACAGGCAATCTAAGAGGACCCTGGAACTCCTTGATGACATCTTCCTTCTGATAGAACAGCAATGAGAAGAGGTGTTGTGCTGGACCATGTTTTCACCACCAAGGAGGGGCTGATGGTGACGGAAACACGAGGGCAGCCGGGGCTGCAGTGACCATGAAGTGGTGGAGATTGAGATCCTTATAGCAGTGAGGGTTGTGCACAGCAAGATTACTACTTTTCTTCAGGAAGAGCAGAGTCTGGCCTCTTTGGGGATCTTCTTGGTATACAACTAACCAGATTAAAAAATAATAATAATAATAATACTGCTTATTATTATACAAATACCAAGAATTTCTTTGAGAAAGGAAGTCTATGTATCAGAGCATATAACAGTATTTGCAGAACTGAAAGCCTAGAGATTTCACTCAGTCTGAGCTATATTAAACTTAAACTCATAAAGCTTATGTGCTGCTAGATCTGTCTATAAAAATTAATGTTAATGGTAGCTAAAGCCTAACATAACTTTTTAAATACTTGTCTTCTCAATATCCTCTTCTACTCTACTTTCATTTAATTGTCACTGCTTAAGGAAAGGAGCAAAATCTCCAAGTGAAAGCATTTCCTTTCTTTTAAGAATTTGCACTGCCTTTAAGAAACTCCTTTTTTTTGCTGGTGATTTTGATGCTGCTGTTTTCTTGACAACTCACAGTGTTGTTGCTCAGACAGGCAAGAGACATCAAAGCTGTTTAAATTGTAGTTCACCTTCTTTTGAACCATAAGGAACCAGTCACAGTTGGAAATGGGATACCTGAATTAAGACACCAAAAAGCACACCTGAAAATCAATGCCACTGTGATAAGCTACAGCTTCAGAAAATTGGTAAAGGCATTGCCAAATGATTACCTAATCAGTAGTATTGCCTGCCAAGCTTGAAAGAAACCCATTACTCTGTTCTTTCTCTGCTCTACTATAATTTTCACAGCTCTGGTATCTTTCTCCTTTCTGAACAACCACATGGCTACAGGAATCACTATGAATATTACAATAGGATTAACTCACTTAAAATGCCTGCAGCAATTGTGACATTTGCACTTAGAAGACTCATAAGACTTCTGAGCACTCTTGAATGTGTAATGGAAGCAGCAAGGTCAGCAGCACAAAAATCATTCCCATTTTCTATCACTGTCTGTGTGAGGTTTTATATTTACATGATTTTAGATGAGAGTACTTGAGTAAAATATGTTTAAAAAGATACATTACAAAATACTTAATTGGTCCTAAATCAGCCATATATGAGCACCATGTATGGATATCTACAATGATATTAAGCAAATGAAGATAGACATTAGAAGAGTCATTGTAACCATGGATTGGACTTACTCTAGACACATTTATTTTTCCAGGTTTATGTTTAATTTTAGATTTTTTGTTTTCCACTATTCTTCAACTGAAGGAAGTTCTACACCTTTAGGTACATATACATGTTCTCTGGTTCTTTCATACCTAACCTTAGTTCACCCAACTTAAACTTCAGGGCTATAAAGCCTGACGTTATTCCCTATTCAAGCCAGTGGCAGCCCCTAGGAGAAAAAAAAAAAAAAAAAA